>JAROYD020000033.1:537481-636549 GCA_029618875.2 Dynastes tityus | reverse complement strand
AGGGGCAACTCTTCATTACTACTAAGAAAAACAATTAACAACAATCAAGCTTGCTCTGCGGAAAGCAAAAATGAACTGTGATTCAGAATAAAATTAATTTTTCAAGATACAGACGGATAAATTATGGCGTCAATTTGATCATGCCTTGGATCTCGGTGCAATAATTTTCCCTTTCCCAAAATTTTGGAAAGCTGATGTACGTAACAACACTTATTCCTTTCAAAAAGCAACATTGAACTACTTAGATAATGTTAAATGTAAGTAAAACGGGCCTAAATTTAATACGTCTAGCTACCCTCAACCACCTATTTCTTGCAACAACAAGAAAATAGGCGATTTTTTCCGAGGGTGTATTCCTTCAACTATTTGCTTAATCTAAGACGCAAGTAAAGCGCGCCTAAATTTAATACGTCTAGCAACCCCTCAACCACCTATTTCTTGCACAAGAAAATAGGCGATTTTTTCCGAGGGTGTATTCCTTCAACTATTTGCTTAATCTAAGACGCAAGTAAAGCGCGCCTAAATTTAATACGTCTAGCTACCCTCAACCACCTATTTCTTGCAACAACAAGAAAATAGGCGATTTTTTCCGAGGGTGTATTCCTTCAACTATTTGCTTAATCTAAGACGCAAGTAAAGCGCGCCTAAATTTAATACGTCTAGCTACCCTCAACCACCTATTTCTTGCAACAACAAGAAAATAGACGATTTTTTCCGAGGGTGTATTCCTTCAACTATTTGCTTAATCTAAGACGCAAGTAAAGCGCGCCTAAATTTAATACGTCTAGCTACCCTCAACCACCTATTTCTTGCAACAACAAGAAAATAGACGATTTTTTCCGGTGTATCCTTCAACAATTTGTAATCAAAGACGCAAGTAAACCCACCTAAATTTAATATTCCCTACCCTTAACCCCTATTTCTTGCAACAACCGGAAAATAGGCGATTTTTTCCGAGGGTGTATTCCTTCAACTATCTGCTTAATCCAAAGACGCAAGTAAAGCGCGCCTAAATTTAATACGTCTAGCTACCCTCAACCACCTATTTCTTGCAACAACAAGAAAATAGACGATTTTTTCCGAGGGTGTATTCCTTCAATTATTTACCTAATCTTAAATGCAAGTACAACGCGCCTAAATTTAATACGTCTACCTACCCTCACACCACCTATTTCTTGCAACAACAGGAACGTAAGCGATTTTGTATGGGGTATTCGTTTAACTATTTAGTTAATCTGTCGTGTTGCAAGCAGCCCGGAAAACCTTCAGTGTTGGTGGCAAAGGGTTAATGCCTAGTGAATCTTCAGTACATACTGGAAAGGAAGGAAAAACGAATTAGAATCAAATCACCTTCATCTAGAGTTTAAATAACTGACTTACCCTCAAATATGCAAGAGTGAGGCCCCAATCCTGTGGCGCTTCCGCGACGAAAATTAAAGTCTCTTCAATACTCACTGTAATAAAAAAGGAATAGGTTGGTATAGAGCGAATGTTTGCATTGAAATTTTAATTTACCCTTAAAAATCAGGAACAAAGCCCTAATCCAACGCTGAGTTTACCCATCTCCACCCGGCTGCTCAGGTTTGTCCTCGACATAAACACTACACAACACTTGCACTATCACCTATAACAGTAGGGAAAGAATCTATAAGATCCTGAAAATATTTCTTTTCTAGTTTACTTACTTTTAGTTCACTATTATATCAGATGGGTCTTCTGTCCGCCTTATCACACGACCTCAGTTTGCTGGGTCATTATCACCACCTTCTTGGGTTACTTCGTCAAGAAGAGGCGCTGGGACAGAAGAAGATATGAATAAGCCTTCCGGATTCTTATGAAGAGGAAAAATACCATTCACATAATTGTTGCCAGGGGTGTCAGTGACAGTGAAGTCGAAGAAAATGGAAAATAACGGTAAGTGTCGTAGAAGTCATGAAGTAAGAAACTGTCCGGCATTTGGCAAAATTTGTTTGAAGTGTAAGGGAAAAAATTTTTCAATCGCACGTGAAAAACTAAACATTAACAGAAGAGAAAGTGCAAGCAAGAATAATCCAGGAAAGCATACGTGAAGGTGAGTGTGCTAAGATATGTAAATTGCCCCTACAACCGACATTAAAGGGTAGGTTAGAAGATTTACAAAACCGAAGAATTATTGAAAAGCTTGATAATGCAGCAGATTAGGTTAACAGATTAGTTATAGTAGAAAAGAGGTCGAGAGAATTGAAGCTGTGCTTGGATCCAAAGGAGCTAAACGTGGCAATCGAGCGTCAACATTTTATGATTCTAACAGCCATTTGGAATTAAGTCGGCACCCTAAGTGTTTCAAAAATATGTATTTAACGCATTTGGTCATATACAGGATGTTCGGATGTTCATATTGCAGCAGGCGATGAAGAGGAGCATGACAGAATAATAAGAGAAGTAATGGAAGAAGCAGTAAGGGATAATGTGAAGATAAAAGCTCCAAAATAAAAGCATATAACGACAAATTAAAAGCAATTGTTGAGATGGAGGAATCTAGAGGTAAGGAGGAAGTGCGTAGATTTTAGGGCATGGTTAATTTTCTTAATCAATTTATATCAAACATGTCAATAATAAATGCTCCGCTAAGAGAGTTAGTAAAACAAGTTATTACTTTGCATTGGCAAGACCTGCATAAAGAAGCATTCAATGAATTAAAGAATCTTTTAAACGCCTCTACTGTGATATTTCAACCCGAAAGAAGATATAATAATACAAACTCTCTTACAGAATAATCAAATTACTAAGCCCTTAATAGCAATGTCAAAGAAAGATACTGCAATAACAACAGCAAGGCGACAAAGAATGTTATTGAAGTTACTGAGATGTGAGTATGACATTGTTTAGGTGCCTGGAAAGGACGTGCATATAGCCGATACGTTATCCTGAGCTTTTTTGAGGGATCCTGTATCAGATGATGCTGAATTAGAAGTTATTGTACATTGGGTTGCGGAACATTTGGCTATTTCGCCAGAAGAAGAGAGAATTAGCGAGAATGAAAACGGAAGGGGATGGAACTTTGAAAACAGTAAAACGCCTATACTATAAGGGATTGCCAGCTGAGAAGAATACGTTTCCCGAAATTACTTTTGGAAACTAAAAATGATTTATCGATTAACGACAATTTAATTTCTGTGAATAATGGGCTAATAATTCCTTACAGATTACGTTCCCAGCCCCAGCCTCATTAAAAGATGTGTTTACGCAAAATTAAAATATCAAGCTAAGAACATGAGCCATATAGTATACTAAACGGGTACTCTAAAACTGTGGCACTGGAACACTGAAACAGTTCCTAAAAACCCCAACACTTAATTCACTGGGCCAGTTTCGATAGCCAAAAACCCCTCAGCAGCAAGACTGAACTTCTCTATACGAGTTCAGTCTTGCCTTGATGTGCGGCTATCGAAAAAGCGTCCCGGGAAATGTTTTAAATTTTAGTGAACTGTTTCAGATAGTATACTGGCAAAGAAAAACTATTTCAGAATTGATAATGAAACTCAAAGAAATTTTCGTTCGAGGTGGAGTACCTGAAGAAATGGTCTCTGACAATACGCCACTTAATTGCTACGAATTTTTGAAATTCAAAAGGGACTAGGGCATTATATCTACCACCTCAAGCCCAATATACCCGCAATCGAATGGGATGGCTGAGCAAACGGTTCAAACTGCTAAGAACATTCTATGGCATTTGAGATATTAGCGTATAGAGATACTCCAACAATTAAAGCAATGGGCATATCACCAGCTCAAACAACGCTAAATATAACTCTAAGGGAGAGACTGCCAGCAAGCACAACGTTATTGAAACAACAAATAATAAAAGGAGTGAAAGCTAGAAAAAACCATACAAATTCTAAATATGATTACCAGAAAATACGCAACTCAATAGAAATATCTCCAATGACTTATTCTTGCTTGGAAGAAGGAATATAGTCTCCCACCATTCCTGAAAACAAGAGAAACAAAATGATTAGGTTATGAAAATGGTAAAATTTATGTCAAGATGTTCTTACCTTATTTGAATTTGATGCGGGCTGTAATCCAACAGTGTGCAGAAATTAATCGCTTCGATACGAGCTGGACGTGCGAGGATAGACACATATATCCTGAAAACTTGAACGTAGCAGTGACCAAAAACAGCATCTAGCTTACTTTCGTTTAATTTGAAAGCACTTTTCTGTTCACCTTATCACACGACCCCAGTTGCCTTGATCATTTTCACCACCTTCTTGGATTCCTTCGTCAAGAAGAGGCGTTGAGCAGTATCAAATATCCAAGGGACTCCTGAATATAATTCACCTCTTCAAGTCCAGGAGTAAGGTCTCCAAGTCAAGGCACTAATCAAGTGTTGCGAAAAGGTTTAGAGGGAGCATCGACCACCCCGGCTGCTCTCCACTCCTATTAGAGTAAAAGGAACGAAACTGTAAAATACTGCAGATGTTCCTCAATTTTCGACTCTGGTTACCTTCAAGGAAATTTTATGAAAAGATGGTCCAACATACTCAGGAATTCGGCGCCAAATAAAGAGGAGTGCTTCAATACTCACTGTAAAGCAGGAAAATAACTATTAGAATAAAGTCACACTAAAAATTACCTAAAGATTTACCTCTGAAATATAGGAATATAGGAGGTTCGGTCCTGCTTTCTCTGTAGTAAGACGCGGTAAATATCGATGCGATAAAAACGAAAATTTCCCTAAAGTTTTATTTTCATAGTATATGGAAGTGATACGTGCTAAAACATAAGCTGAACAAGTTTGAAACCATAAAAGAAAATCTGTAAATAAGATAGTATTTTTGGGAAAACCTGTATTAGACGAATGAAAAGAATCCTGACTGGATTTCTTATCTGCAAGTGTATAAAATATATATATATATTGACCGCGTTCTGACCAGAGACAGGTCAGGACTTGGGAGTTATCAATTTTGAATTTAAAGCACTAAAAATAAAAGAAAAAAAGAAACTAAATAAACTCAAAGTCAGGTAAGGTCACTCTAAACTGCATGCGAAACACCAGGCGAAAAAGTAAAAAAAAAAAACAATAAGATCTCCTGTAATACAGAAAAAAACAAGAGACATGAAAAAAATAGATGAGATAAAGAAAATGCTAGAGGCGATAACGGAAAACATTAAAGGGGACACGGAAAAAATCGAAAAGGAAATAAAAGAAAATGCTAGAAGCATTAAAGACCAACAAACAATAAAAAACGATGTTAAACAAATAAGAAAAGAACGGAAATCGCTTACTGAGGAGGTATTTCAAGAGAATGAGAATCTAGAGAAAGAAAATAAAGAAATTAAAAAAGAACGTACAAAAATTAAAAGAGGACTAAATGGTGGCAATAAAACATGGATTGAATGGATTGAAAAGAAAAAGAAAAACAATGTGATATTAAATGGATTGCACATAGGTGCTGGAGATCTAGTTATGCTAAAAGAAGCACTGAAAAAACTGGCAAAACGCCACTTAGAAGTGGACGCGAATGTTAAAACACTTCGCAAACTGGAGGAGAAAACGTATTTAATAGAACTACAGGAAGAAAAGGACAAGGAAATAATAATTAAGAATCAGTCGAAATTGAGAAATGTCGAAAGTCAAGAAGGAAAGGAAAAACCATTAAAATTGGATATAACAAAGTTGACATAGATGGAGAAGAATGAAGGTGGGACACAAATAAAGAAACCACGAAGAAACCACAATCAAAGAACTAGTAAGACAAAATTATCAAATCGATAAAGAAACTAAAAACATAAAACAATAAGGATAAGTGGAATATGAGGACGATATTAACTTCGGAAAAGATGCAGAAAATAGGTAAAGTATTAAAAAGTATAAGATCGATATAGCTGCAGTTCCAAAAACAAGGTGGGGTGCTCAAAGTTGTATAGATAAAAATGATTTTAGCATAAGATACTCAGGGGATGAGATAAAAGGACGGAATGGTGTAGCATTCATGATACTAGGAACAATAAGAAAAAATGTATTGGAATCTAGACCAATAAATAAACGCATGGCATATTTGAGGATTAAGGGAAGACCCTTATATACATACATATCGTTGCTGAATATATACGCTCTAACTAAAAGCGCAAAAGGAGCAGAAAAGGACAAGATTTATAAAAAAAAATTGAAAAAGAAATAGAAAAGATACCAAAGGAAAACATAATAATTGTGTTGCGGGATTTCAATGCTCAAATTGGTAAAGAAAATTACGTGGAAAAGGTGGCTATACAAGAGAAAACAAACACCAATGGACACCGATTATCCAACGTAGCAGCAAGAACAAATGCGACCCAACACCCAGAAAACACCATAAGGTAACTTGGATTTCGCCAGACCAAAAATATTACTCACAAATTAATCACGTGCTAATCAACAAAAGAAAACATACGTCCATAAAGAGGAATGTGTGCAGACTCTGATCGCTTTGTGGTAATAGCAACTATAAAACAAAAAAAAATCCTGCATATTATATATTTCTGGCGAATTCTTTAAATAATTTTGGACAAGAAAGTTTTAATGAATACGAAGCCTTCGAAGCTTTAGTTTCCAAGACACAGGGAATTGAATATTTTCGAAAACAATAATGTTCACTAAATATTCAAAAAACGCTAAGAAGATTGACAGGTAATTATAAAAACAATGCAATGTGTGAGAGGCCACCACGACCAACTAATGTCAATTACGATAAAACTTACATATTAAACTGTCGATAGTTTTCTTTCATACATGGTAGAATACTCTGAAAACAGTGAATGCTACGAAAAAAATGCAAGGGATCTTTTTTTATCTAAATTGAAAAGGAATCTAGCAAAATAACCAAAATTGTATTTTAGTCAACGGCGTAGAGAATATTAAAAAAAGGCCTCTAGGCCCAGATCTCCGCCACTGTGTTATTAAATAGCTTATCATTGATAGTACCAAAATATAGAGCTCATTTAGTACTAATACTGTAAGAAATTTCGAATTATTGTAATTAAAGATATTTAAAGAACATTATTTTGTCGAAAATACTCAACGCCCTGTATCTGGAAAACTAAAGCTCTGAAGGGATATGTTCATTAAAACTTTCTTGTTCAAAATTACTTGAAAAAACACCAGTTACATTTTGATAGATAAAATCTGTACCAGCCTGTACATGTTTAAGTGGAACATTGGAATGTTAAGCAGTGGGAAAATTAGAAAAGAGTACATGCAGCAGATAGAGAGACTGTTAATAAACCACACAAACGAAGAAGTTGTAAACAACGAATGGAAGAATATAAAAAATGTGCTACAAGTAGCAGCAGAGAAAAAAATGGTTGAAGACAAATATGCAATTAGAAAAAAAATGGTATAACGAGGAATGCAAATAGTAGGAAATAAAGCAAAGTTAAAATGATTAAAAGCAAAATTAATAGAAGACAAAGAAAATTTTGAAAGAATAAAGAAATTGGCTAAAACTGTTCTGCAAGGCCACAAACAAAACCAGCAACAACAAAGAATAAGGAAAGAAAGCAATAAGACCATTAGGAAAAGCAAGAGACAGGCGATTCATAGCTACATAAAACAAATTGAAGCAGAAAGAATAAACGTAAATACAAAAAGGTTCTATAAGAAAATACACGAACCAACAAAATCGAGGAGGTAAAGTGGCAGAAGATGAAAATCAGTATAAAGAAATTTGAACAGAGCACTTTAAAGAATTATTGAATGAGGCATACATAAATAAGGAAGATGCATCCACAGAAGAAGAAAATTTACCTATAATGGAGAAGCTAACATTGAAAGAAGTTAAAGAAATTACCTGCAAAAGCTGTAATGAGAAAGCTCCAGGCAAAGGTAACTTAAAAAGGGAATTAATAAAATACGGAGGAGACATGTTTCTTAAACGAATATACTAACTCATCAGAAATATCTGGAAGGAAGAAAGAATGCCTAGTGAATGGGTAACAGAACAAATTCTGAAATACATAAAAAATGCTACCAAAGGGATTGTAATAATTACTTTATTAAATGTAGCATACAAAATACCTTCTGCAAAAAAAAGACTAGCAAATAGTACGAGAAGTGGATTTACTCAAAGACGATTAACAGATACTATACACACAATAAAACAGATTATGGAAAATGCACACCGAATAGATATAGAAATGGTATTTACAGACTTTCAACAGGCTTTTGATTCAGTAAATAGGAGAAGCCTTAAAAGTGAAAGGCATAAATCCAAGGTTTAATAAGATTAATAAAAATGACAATGGATGAAAAGGAAAAAAAGGAGAAACCGAGGAATTTACAATGAATAAAGGACACCACAATGTGATTCGTTATCAGCGACCCTATTTAACCGAGCATTGGAATATGAAATAAAGGGAATCTAAGGACAAGTGGAGGTCAAATAATAGCTGATGACAATGCTATCGAATAACTCTAATCCAGCGACGCGTCGATATAGAAGAAGGGATATTGTCTGTCGCCCAGCAGCCCTCTTCATTCCTGAAAAGAAAAAGGTTAAATACTGAAAATGTTTACATCTAGATTCTCTTACCTTCTATAAATTCGATAAAGCCGGATATACAACAATCTGCAGCAATCAACGCCTGGTGACTCTTCAATGCATACTGAAAAGAACAGGAAAGCAAGTTAAAATCAAATTGTTTTCGTTTAGAATTTAAATAATGAACTTACCCCCAAATATACAGGAACAAGGCTCTAATCCAGCGATGCTCCCGCGACGAAAATTATAGTCTCTTCAATACTCACTGTAAAATAGAAACAGAAACAAGTCAATATAGAACAAATTTTTGCTTGGAAGTTATAATTTACCCCTAGGAAACAGGAACAAGGCCCTAATCCAGCGCTAAGTCGCCCTGGCAATCTCAACCCGGCTGCTCACAAGATTCCTCACACTAATCACAAATAACACACTGGAACGAAAGAGAGAACATTTGTAGAATAAGTAAAGCTTTCGATAAATGCTATTTTTCATGGAAATAGGGACATGTGAAAAAGGGGGAAAACCAGGACAGCGGAAAGGTGGTCTTATAACAGTTTTCAAAAAGATAAGGGTTATGGTAATTGTTCTAAGTGCGGGACCGTTTCTAATTCTAAATTAACAAGTAATGTTTGTATACAGCGTGTCCGCCTAGTGGGTGGACGAAAATAATTCATTTCCTGAGCAATTTAAAAAAAAAGTTTTTGAATCAAAAATATTCGGAGACAAGGTGTTCAGTTTACGCTGCGCACCATACAATTTTGTTTTTTTTAATAGAACATCCTATATTCCGGTGTTCCATTTTAATCTTAACAAAGGAATTTGTTCGTCTCATCGGGGACCATAGTAGGATGATTTTAGTTTCAACGTAGATGGCGAAGTAATCGGTGAAAATAGGGTAGCTTTATTTTCTCAAATGGAAACCCCTATTCCTTATTACATGTTACAGTTCTGCGCTAAGAAGTAAATAACTTTTGTCTGAAACATTCTTTTGTTAATTTCGTAGATGGCGCTGTAATCAATAAAAAGGTTACCTTTATTTGTTTTAATGGAATCTTAAATTTATGGGTTCGATAAAATTTCAGCTTTATAAGGTACTGTTTTTATGAGTTGCTGATTTTATAAAATCCTTTTTGTTATAATAAATGTAATAAATTTTTTAATTAAAAAATATGAAAATATTTCTTAGAAAAATTCTTTAAAAAAATAACCACCTATGTTTCAAGCCAAAGTGACTTGGTCTGTAGTCTAGAGTTATAATACATACAATGCAATGCAAAATGGGGGTTTCCATTAAAAGAAATAGAGATAATCTTTTTCATCGATTACAGCGCTATCTACGAAATTAACAAAAGAATGCTTCAGACAAGAGATACTTACTTTTTAGCGTAGAATTGCAATATGTAATAAGGAATAGGGGTTTCCATTTGAGAAAATAAAGCTACCCTATTTTCACCGATTATAGCGCCATCCATGGTACGACGGACACTTTTTCGTAGGATTCATATTTCTCAAGATGTTCCTCTGTTGAGATTAAAATGGGTCACTCGGTATTATTGCGATTTTAGATAACTCTCTTCAATTCATGGCAACTTTCTTCAATTTTTTCTATATCCATCTACTTTAGTTTTTGGAATAATTCACATAATTTGAGATTTTTCGAACAAATTTTGAAAAATTGATGCGAGAATAATTAATTCGAAATCTACCTCCTCAATCTGTTGTGGTGGTAGACAATGCGCCATACCATAATGTTCAAATTAATCGTCCACCCAATAGTACTTCTCGAAAGGCGGAAATGATATCGTGGTTGACAGAAAAAAATATACCAATTACACCCACAATGCTTAAACCACAGCTTTACGAAATCATAAAAGTTCACAAAAAGAAACCACGTGCAGTACAAATTTGATCAGATTTTTCAAGAAAACGGCCACGCTATTTTAAGGCTTCCGCCATATCTTCCGGATTTAAATCCTATTGAATTAATATGGGCAGCAGTAAAACAAAAAGTGGGAAAACGGAAGACTACATTTAAAATAAACGACACTTGGAAATTAACCGAAGAAGAATTTAATGCAGTCACGGCTGAAGACTGGCAAAAAGGTGCAAACACGTAATATATATTGAAAAAAAGTATATGGAAAGTGAATATATAATTGACGTCAGAACCGAGGAATTAATAATTAATTTAAATGAGGATTCTAGTGAAGACGACTTCTATTTTAGTGACGATGGGGATGATGAAGATTTGTAAAATGATGCCAGTGCATTTCTTATAACTTTTTGTAACATAGATTGTTACACTTTATTTTATAGTCGTTTTTTATTATGCTAAAATAATTGAAAAAATAAGTCGATCTACGCCACTGCATGTTGCATTCAAACTTGAACTTTCCCGAACGATGTCCGACAGTACCATCGGACAGCGCCGGAACTCGCCATCCTACAACGCGAGACCTGTATGTAGCTATGCAGCTAGCTAATCATATCAATGAAGAATGCAATTTTCTTTCTGCTAGAAACAACAAATATCAAACAGTTGAAAGTTTCTATAAAAATCTTTAAAAAATAAGTGAATACGTAGATATATTCAAAGTAATTATTAACTAAAATAAACAGAATACGTTTACTAAAGGTCTATGAATGTTTATATACAATATATGTATAACGTGACAATAAAATTAATAATTTTGTTATCAAATTGTTATCAATATCTGGGAAAATAAACTATCAATTCTCGTCTTTAAAAATATACTAGTTTTAGAGTTATGATATGATTTTGAAATTTCAAAGAAATAAAATTTGTAATGGTATGTGAATTACTTATCTCTCTAGAAGAAATACGGAACTTTCCTTTTTGTTTTCTCGTTTAAACATCGTTGCATAGTATACTTGCAAACTTACAATAAAAATTAAAGTTTCACAATATGTTACTTTTATTTATCGAGTTATAATATACAATATTGTTAGGTCTAATATAAGAAGATGTAAGTAATTAACATGTAAATATAGCAAACCAATTTGTTGAATTTTAAAACACGCGTATGGTGCTGAAAATAGTTTTCGAGTTTCATAACATTTTGGAGCCGGCATTTGATTCGATTTTGTTAAAATGTCGACCAAATCGCACAACTTAAACTGGCTCCAGATTTTTGAGTAGCTCTTCATTGCCTGATTCCAAATATATGTATAATATTAGGTATATAAGACTTGCTTTCTAACTCAAAAAATTTCAAACTTTCATTTGAAATATTTCTTTGAATGTGCATTAGCAACGGAAATAAGTAGTCAGGTCAAAATAAAATGAAAAACCCTGTACATAAGTCTCAAGCAAATTTTTATTATGGTAGTAACAATCAGCAGTAAATATCAGGTAAGGTAAGTAAAAGTACAGGAGAATTTTTAGTTTTAAAATTTTTACTTCCGAGGAATACAAGGTAGAAGTGTTATATTCGATCTAAATTTTCACATTGAAATTTACTTTTCTACCGGAAATTTCATGTTACGACGAAGATTGAGGTATAAATAACCGGTAATTAAATTGCAGGTTATCCGTACCGGAATTTCCTTTTTCAGTGTACTTAAAGTACTGAAAATAATCATAATTTGTGTCAGAATTTTAGCGTAATAAGAGTTTTTTTATAGAACATTCAAACGATTTCGCATTTAAGTCTTTGATATCTTGTGAGAGGGTATTATAAAGTTTTATGCATTGATGATAAGACATCTTTTGTGTGGTACTAACACGAGTATGTTTATTACTTAAATCATTTTTGTTTCTTGTATTGTAGTAATAGAATGCTGTATACATGTCACCACGTTAATTTTTCACTTTATTTTAGACATAATTTACAGAAAAAACAATGAGGAAGCAATAAATCCATTACGTAAGCTAAATAAGTAAACTACCTCGTATATTGAGCAATGAATCAAAATGGATTAATTGGAAATAAATTATTTGGTTAAATAAAGTCATTAAATCCCCGATATGGTTTCAAAACAAGAGGACCAAATGTCGAAAACACGAAAATCAAATGCTGAAAGGTAAACTTTTCAAAAGAAGATCGAAGTAAACATTTCTATACCATTAAAGCATACATTTCTTGAAAATACGTCTAAATGCAGGTAGAAACGTTAAATTGAATGCATGAAAATAAGTGTAAATGAGGCAAAGAAAGATATATGAGGACTAAAAGGTTTCGGAATCTAAACGAATAACCCAAGCATCACAAAAATGGCGGATTTCAAAGAAGGAATTAACGCTAAATACCACGGCTACGCATTAAATTAAATTCCAAAAAGAAAATCCAAAATACAAATGTTTAATTAACAGAAACAAGGAGTCCAAGTAACTAAATGGAATAAAAATGGTAGTTTCATGTTCTAATGATGCATTAATCGGTAAGGCGTTATGTACGTAATTTGAAAAACATGGTTAGCTACGCGAACAAGAAAGTATAGCATAAATCTAGGCAAATTTCAAGGTTCGGTACGCAAAAAGCCACAACAAGAATCAAATTGAATTGGATAATACCAAAATTTCCACTCACCTAAGGCTAAACATCGCTAAACACAGAAAATTATTATTACGCCACAATGCACTTAAACAAAATTCTTGATTAAATTTGCAGAAACCCAAGGCTTGCTAAGTATATCAAATCGACCAATTAGAATTGAGCTTGTGATCGCGTGGTCATTCGCCCCAAAATGCCCGTTTTTGATATATTTTTCCCTTAATATTAAAAACAATATTTGATAATTTAAGAGAAATTGATGAATTCAAAAGGACTTTTCGGAAGGAAAATCGATTTTTCATTTAACATTATGCGAGAATCTATTGAAAATATGGGCAAAATTGCTCTAACGTGTAGGATTTTTTAGGAATCGGCATCCCCCCCAAGGTCAATATACCTGACTGGAAATTACGGGAAAATTATCTCTACGATTACAAAATAGGTTAGGCAAAACGTGAATAATAGCATGAGCAATTCATAAAAGCAATTTTCGGGGCTAAAATCATCTAAATTTGGTTAAATAAATGCAAAGCGTTGTCTGTATCAAATCACGTTGGAAGCAGCATTAAAATTTTCACTTACTTCATCGTATGCATCTGCAGTAGATTCTGTAACATATTTCAGCATTTCTTAAGCCCAAACACAGCACAAAACTTTTTCAAATTGAAAATGCAAAACACAAAATGAAAAATGAGTAATATTACTTTAGAAGATGTAGCGCCATTCAAGATTTTAGCGAACAAAGGACCAACGAAAATGCATTGCATTATGGGTACCAACCGAATTCAAAAAGAAGGGGAAAGACAATTATAAACTATCTACTTATGCTAAAAATGTCGATGTTGTTGATTAAATTTATGTTCACACCACTTCTTTTGATTGAGAATATTAAGATTTTACTGGACTTTACGCGGAAATCTATGGAAAACGTGAAAAATTGCTTCAACGCGCAAGCCTTTCTAGCAATCTACATGCTCTCTTCGGTAATCAAAAAAGAACTAATATAACTTAGTAGAAATTACTTGAAAATTCATAAAATATCTAACTTTAGAAAATTTAGAAGAATCTCTATTTAAATCTGATTAGAAACATTAAGGATTTTTTTTTATACCGAAACAATCGCCCAAGAAAAGAGAAAACGAGTTTGATTACGTAAAATAAAATTATCGCTCAACTAAATTCATTAAATTATAATTTACTGCTGAATGAAATATATAAAAATAAATGAAAATGGGGCAATTAAAAATATATGAAGACTAAAAAGGTTCGGAATCTAAACGAAAAGCCCTAACCTCTTCAAATAAACAGCCAAGCATGGTAAAATAGGGAATTTGTGAAGGATTTTCTAGGAATCGGCATCCTCTCTATAAGATCAGTATCCCTGACTGGAAATTACGCGAAAATTATCTCTACGATTACAAAATAGGTTAGGCAAAACGTAAATAAAAGCAGGAGCAATGCATAAAAGCAATTTTCGGGGCTAAAATCATCTAAATTTGTTTAAATAAATGCAAAGCGTCGGTTATCTGTATCAGACCACGTTTGAACCGGCAACAACATTTCCACGTACTTCATTATATGCATCTACAGTAGATTCTAAACTTTTCTTATACCCAAACACAACACAAAACTATTCAAAACTTAAAATGCAAAATGAATCGGATTACTTTAGAAGATACAACATCACTGGGAAGATTTTACCGAACAAAATATTAACGAAAATGATTTGCACTGTGGGTGCCTATCAAATTCGAGGTAAGGAAAAATGTTGATGTTATCAATTAAATTTACGCTCATACTAAAATTGCTTTAAGGCTTAAGATTGAAATTTAAAAATAAATAACTTGAGAAAAAGAATGGTGGTTTTAGGAAAATCTATCAAAAGCGTGGGAAAATTGCTTCAACAAGTAGGTTATTCCAAAGAATCCACACCTATTCTTCTATGATCAAAGAGATCCTAACTGTCCTATTACAAATATTAGAAATACCTCTAGTTAAATGTAATGAGAACCATTTAGAAAAGATGCAAATCTTATACAGAAGAAATGGCAAAGGAGCTAATGTAAAAGCAAAGCAACATACATATTATTTCCTACCTTAAATCCTGGTACGTTAATAGTTCATAAAGCACTTAATCACTGAATTTACGAAATTAAATCACAGCAAAATATGTTAAATTTGTAAAACACCCTACGAGCAATGTTGCTCTAAGACGAAATCCAATAAAAATGAGTAATTGAGGAATCAAATCCGTCTTCGCACACCTGATTCTTGAATGGTGGGGGGGTGGTTGTTTTTATAACTTTAATATTATTTTAATAATTTAATTATTTTAACATTAATATGTGCTTGAAGTCCTAATTAGGTTTGCATTTTTTAATGTAACTCTAGCTTTTTTTGTAATTAATTTGATTTTGATATTTAGTATACAGGAACGGTTTCCGATATTTGAATTATACAATCTTTTATTGAATATTTCAAATTTTATTGATTTTTTAAGCATATGTGAAGCATTTTAGGCCAAATACAAGTTTAAATAAGAGGTAGAATGGTTAATTAAAACGAATAATCTTCGAACAGCGTTTTATTTTTGAAAGAGTGGCAGTAACCACTACTTTTCTCAAGCTATTTTTTTTTAACATGAGCCACATACGAGCCCCGTCCAGTTTCAATTGGCCCACCCCATAAAATTTCAGTTATTAGCATGTATTTCAGATCATTTAAACTAATAGAGGTATAATTCTCAATTTTTATTTTGCAAATAACAGTTTGAAAATATATTGCACAAAAATAACGGAACTGATTACAACAATCGGAACTGATTAGGATTGAAAAAAGAAAAACTCAAATTTGTGATTTTCAGCTCTAAGGTATAGCTCATTCTACCAGTGAGTAAGATCACCTTTATTTTTAATAACTGCTTCCATTCTTCTCGGCAAACTACTTACTAGACCATGACACTCCTCAGCAGTGAAATTATCCCAAATGTTTTGGAGCCTTTGCTTGAGTTCTTGCACAGTCCTGGCAGGATTGGCTCGCAACCTCTTTTTCATGATATGCCACAACGTCTCGATGGGCGAAAGGTCCGTACTACTAGAAACCCATTTTGGAACCGGTATTTCATGGTATGAAAGCCATTCCATAGATTTTTCGGAAGTATGACATGCAGCACCGTCTTGCTGAAAAATGAAGTCATTTCCAGAAATCCTGCTCTCTTCCAAAGTAGGCAACAAAGACTCCTCTAGGATGTCTAAATATTTATCTGAGTTAACAATGCCGTTGATAAAGTGTAATTTTCCAACTCCTCTAGCCGAGATTAAACCCCAGATCGTTACCGAAGATGCGCTTAAGACAGTCAGGATGATAAGTTTCATCTTTCTGGTGAATAACTCTACTCCGGCTATCACTGACACAAGCTTCAAATCGCGACTCGTCATTCCAATGTACACTATTCCACCTCACCATGTCCCAATTTCGATGGTCTCTGGCCCATTTCAACCTGCTTCGCTTCTGATTTGGGGTCAATAACGGTTTTTCTTTTGCCTTCGCGAAGGGAAAAACGAATTATCTTTTGTCCCTTAGGATTGAACTCCTGAAACTTACTTTGTAAGTACCAAAGTCAAGTTTTCCTGCTTCTGAATGACATGTAGACCTGCAAACACGTCTTCCAACAGCCTCACTCCAGAGTACATTCAACGCTCCACACGCTTTCACATATCAGGGCTTTTGAACCGTTTGATTTGTACAATTTTACAATATTTCGAACACTATCTGGATATGCTGACCAAGATTCCGATTTCGCCGTTTGATTTTCCGGATTTGTGTAAATTAATGATAGTTGATCGAATTTTTTCATCAATTGCCTTTCCCCTGCCCATTATTGACAACAATTGTACTATCAATTAACTGTTCTACAATCGAAATATCTGTCACCGTCATTTCCGTCAAAAAAAGCATTGTTTCCATAGCCACCTTAATACTCATCGTTAGCAGTACTTGGGTAATGGAATGCGAGAAAACTATATTTTTTTAACATTTTCGATTTTTTATGAGACAACACGCTCCATTGAACCCAGATTTCTCCTAAAGTCCTCTACATAGCATATTTTGTCTTAGATATTACATTGTAGCGGCTGGTTTTGCTCCTTGAGCGATAAATGCCAACAACACTACAAATTTTGTGTGTGGGCCAATTGAAGCTGGACGGGGCTCGTATTATATGATAAAGCATAATTAATAAATTAAAATTGATAAGATACTAGCTACTAACTAATCTACAGAACAACGTCCTCTATTGTAACATTTAATATACAGAATGTTCATCTACTGCCTAGGTAGAAGATAATTCCTTCCCTGAGCAATTTCGAAGTTCTGCATAAAATAAAATTATATTCAAGTATACAGGATGTTTAGTTTCTGCTGCGGACGATACCAGCATAGTTTTCTAAATGACGTTTTTGAATGCCTCTCCTTAATTTGGGCTAGGGCGATGATTCGAATTATATTCCATTGAGTTTTCGATAATGCAACAAAAAATTGTTTATATCAATTAGACTCTACAAGGTGGTTATAGAAATTGTTGCCATGTTTGATTCATATTATTCCATTTATTTATTGGAACGTCCTGTACATTGTAATTTGTGTGAGTGAGAGTTTCTGATAAAGACACTCTCATTGCACGTTTCTTGTCGAACTCTACAGGGTGCAGCAACAGTACGTTTTTTATTATTCGGGCTGTATGCTAGATAGTAATTTGATATTTTGAGGATGTAATATAATGTGAATTATGTATCTTTAGAAAATATATTCCTATACGAGGGACACGCTTTATATTTTGAGATGCCACAAAAGTAGAGGAGTTAGAGCTGGCAACACTACATTTCTAAATACCACCATCCTCAAGTAGTCAACTCTGACTGCCAGTTGAGTCACTGCTGTCAAAGAGCAAACGTGGTAGGTACGATTTGTCATCGAAACATGGACTTGTCAAAAGAACATGTACGCTCAATGATTTACTACGATTTTAAGGTTGGTTTAAGTAAACAACAAAGTCTTGAACGATTGCAACTCGCATTTGGTGATGAAAGTCCTTCACGTGCAACTTCGTTTCGCTGGTATAGCGAATTTAAAAGAGGACGGATATCGCTTGGTGATGAGGAACGTACCGGTAGGCCCTGTTCTGCAGTTACCGTTGGAAACATTGAGAGTATGAGACGTATGATCGACGAAGATCCAAGATGCACCTATCAAGTGATTGAGGCAACTCTTGGTGTTGGATCCGCAACAGTAAATTTAATTTTACATGCTCATCTTCGGATGAAAAAAATTGTTACTCGTTGGCTGCCACACACGCTTACCGATTTCCAAAAAGCAGAGCGAGTAAGAATCGTTCGGGAAACATTGGAAATGTTAAATAATGGTGGACATCGCATTCTATTAAAAACAGTAACAGGTGATGAAACTTACATCCCATTTTACGATATTCCTACCCGCCAGGAGAGCCGCGTGTGGATCCACGAAGATGCACCAACACCAACAATGACCAAAAGGCAATGGGCTGTCAAGAAAGTTATGTACGCAGTTTTCTTCCGTAGTACCAGATTAGCAAAAGCAATGAAACTGGAAAATCAACGAACAGTCACAGCAAACTGGTACACCACAAAATGTTTACCTGCAGTTTTTGAGTCAGCCAACATTCGCGGGTTAATGTTGCATCACGACAATGCATCGTCACACAGTGCACAGCAGACAGTTGAATTTTTACGTGAAAATAAGGTAAAAGTCATTGAACATCCACCCTATTCGCCTGATTTGGCCATGTGTGATTTCTGGTTGTTTTTTCAACCTAAAGAAACATTTACATGGTCGACGTTTCACGACGGAGGAGGAGATAGATGAAGCAATGCATCTATTTTTTTAGAACATTCCAAGAGATGACTGGCTTCACGCTTTTACGTTGTGGAAACTTCGGTTACAAAAGTGCATTGAAGTCTAGAAAATTCGATTAATAGCCTTACAAGTTTGTCATGATTTTGCACTAATACGTCGAAAACAACGCATTGCTAATCTAACCACATGTCATTTATCAAATTGTGTGCGATTAATTAAAATCATTAAACATAAGATGATATGGCTGCAAATGTAACTTTGCCCGATAAAGTTGAGATATGTAGTAAGATGGACTGGAAATGTAACAAAATCAATTACAAGGAAGTATCATCATCCTGAGGATGACGTTATTTTCAATTATATCTCTGAGAATCCTACATCCATGTCCTTAGTTTTATTATTAATTAATCAAATTTATTATGAATTGAGATTTGACAATTTGGCAACTGTGATCACTAACGCTGGCCACGAGCGGTACCGCGCATCGGCGTAGAATCAGTTCGGACCGAGAGGAACGATAGTATTACTTCGTCTGCGGAGCAGTACGGACATTTTCGCTGCCGGTCATTTGCGCAATTGTTTATCTGTCCTAGAAAAATTATGATTTCGTCAGCAAAACGACCGCGATCAGACAAACTTCGAAAATTTATTGCAGAAATTCCAGACTTAATATATGAAGGTGCTAAAATTAAATGTGTAATCTGTAAAATCCCGTTAATATGTTGGTCCAGACAACATTGTCTACGACACGTAACTAGTGAAAAGCATGTCTCCAAAAGAAATTGCGCACGAGACAATGAAAAATTTATATTTAATTTATGCGTTACGTTTATCGCATGTCATATACCGTTTAATTTACTAGACAAGGAACCATTTATCTGCTTTTGGAATAACTATTCGGAGTGCAAATTACCAAGTCGAACATCGTTACGAAGAATTGTGCCATCTGCGCGCGAACATATTGAACAAAAAATAAAATCGGAGTTGAAAGATCAAAAATTGTGGTATGTGTCGACGAAACAACAGATCGGAAGAAACATTCTGTTCTTAATGTAATGGCACGCAAATTGGAACCTCATCAACCGGCACCTTCAATTATATTAGTCTCCAAACGAATACAACAGTGTACTGCCGAAGTAATTTCAAAGTTAGTGTTAAATACATTGGACAAGTTTGAACTTTCAACAAACCAACTCTTGATGTTAGTAGTGATGGTGCTGCAAACATGCTTTCTGTAGGCCGGTCTCTTAAAAGCATTCTGCTAATTTGTTACACATTACGTGTAAAATTCATGCTCTCAATCTTGTGGCGGCTAGTATCAGAAAATGTTATCCTGAGGTAGACGCTTTAATAGCGCATACCAAAGCAGTATTTGTCAAATCACCGAAACGTATTCGCGAATTTCACAGATTGTGCCCCCGTATACCAGAGCCACCAGAACCTATTCTAACTCGTTGGGGAACATGGTTGCAGGCCGCGTTTTATTATCATAAATATTTTGACAATATTAAGAACGTGGTTTTACAATTCGATACAAAGGAAGCAGCTGCTATCCAGAAAAGCCAGTCGAAATTTCAAGATAGTCAGGTTAAAATGGATTTAAAAATCTTTCACGACAATTACTTCGGGCTAGCAGATGCAATAAAAAAATTACAAAATCCTGCGGTGCCGTTAGAAGAATCTCTACAAATAGTGCAACATGTTCACGCACAGCTGTGCGC
This sequence comes from Dynastes tityus, assembly GCA_029618875.2. NCBI lineage: Eukaryota > Metazoa > Arthropoda > Insecta > Coleoptera > Scarabaeidae > Dynastes > Dynastes tityus. Next base: position 615,924 of record JAROYD020000033.1, on the reverse strand, counting down.
GATTAAAGACGCAAAAAATGTTTCTGTTTTAGAAAAATTTGAAAGTGTTTTTGAGAAAAATTCTGATTTTGGCACATTAAGACACATTTGTAAAGGTGTGTCAACAGAATCATTAAGTTATTTGAAAGATTATTTTACTTACGCAAATATAACGTCACTAGATGTAGAACGTTCGTTCTCTGCATATAGACGCATTTTTTCCTCATGCCGTACTAGTTTTGCCGAAACAACAGTTGAAACATATCTAATGTTGCAGATATTTAACAGACATTATTCACTTTGTGATTTCACGGAGGACTCTTAAAATGGTAAGTGTTTGAGCACGTGTTATTTAATTTTTATTTAAAAGATGAGCGAAATTATTTGCGGCAGCAAACATCTCTATTAGTAGAATAACTCTAGTGGAACGCGAGGCCTGGTCGACTCTACGCTACTGCGCGGTACCGCTCGTGGCCAGCTTTAGTGATCACCTTGCTTAGCAACGAGCTCTTTAGATCAGTCTCGCGTCACGGGAATCAATTCGGCGCTCTTTCCTAACTAACTTTGCGTAACAACAAAAACAGATTACCATAAACTTTATTGCTGCATATCGTCATATTTCTTAAGTTAAAATGTAACATATGTGGCATTGTTCGATTCGCCTTTCGATTACCTTTCCAAAAGCGTAAAAACATACAGGGCGTTCTATTTAAAATGAGAGAGTTGACGTTACTTCCGGTGACACAGGAAATACAAATGAACTCCCGATAACGGCAAAAGTTAGCTCACAAAAAATAGAAATCGACCTATTCTTTCTAAAAACACTAGTTTCTGTCGTTAAAAAATTGGCATGTGGGGGAGGGGCACTTTAGAAACGCACTGTATTTCGAACACTGAATTGGGTGCTTTTATTTTTTTATCTTTATTGTATGCAATAGCAATAGTACTGTACTTTTGGTTAGCCATTCATTTTGCCATTTTACAGTTTATTGTAATCTGAGACTTTTGTAAATGTGACATGTTCATATTTCCAGGTTATTATACTTTTCGCCAGCGATGTATATACAAGCGTAGTTTAAAGGATAAAAACAAAGTATAAAAACAAGAAGGCACATTTGTACTGCCTAGCCTACGGATGATTTTTAGTCTATAGTATCGACAATGCGTCCTCGCTAGCCGGCGCAGTGCAGCCGCCCAGTTCCGCCGTTCGCATATATATATGCGAGATACACGACCACATAATAATTGTTCTACACTCACTCGCATCGTGAGAAAACTAGGGTCCACAGTCCTTTTTTTAGCGGACTGCTTTTTCCTTTTAAAATTCAAAAAGAGGATAATATTGAATATATACGGCTTCCATGGGAATGATTACTGAAAAATCCATATTTATTTGAGTTTAGGGTTATAATTAGATTTAATGAATGAAGTAATTTTCAAGAAGATAATTTATTTATTTTTCAAGATTAGGTACATTGGGTACTAAGATTGTTGTCGTACATAATTTGTTTACGTAAATTATAAGTAAAGGCTGGAATATATTTTAATTGCCATCAATTATTTCTAAATCCAACGAAAACGCAACTTATTAGTTTTGGTGCAAACAGCGCTCGAAGGAATGTTCTGGCTGGACTTGACATTCACATTGGTACTAATGGGATGGTGCCGGTGAATTGTTTAAAGAATCTTGGATTACAAATCAACTCTTTCTTTCTCTAAATCTTTACTTTGCAATGCACTCGTTTTGTCAAATTTTAACTACGCAGACGTTGTCTATTGCCATTGTATTACAAAGCAGGATGTTCAAAGAATTCAGCGCATCCAAAATAGTTGTTTGAGGTTCACTTTTGGTATGCGCGGACGGCGGGGTGTGACTCGAAAGTTATCAGAAGAGGGTACGTTGAATATGTACCGCACACGAATACTGTATAGCGCGATATATTTCCTACAGATTGTTAAGCGAAAATGTCCAATTTATTTGTTTAACAAAATAAAATTCAAACATCAGGCCCGCACCAGAAATATTCGCCACAATTACCTCATGTGTATTCCTAAACATAGTACTGAAACTTATAAGCGTAGCTTTACTTATAACTAGAGCGGGACAAGAGCGCCACGCGCCAGGTTCGCAATCAGGCTGCCGGGCGCATATATGTATGTAAACATAGGTAATTTAAATATGTAATTATTAGGACGAGGACCAAAACCACTGTCTATTACGTCGTGAAGACGCGCAAATATACACCTGCAGTTTGGGTGTTCGTTGATAAATAGGGCGTTGTTCACAGTGGGCCACTACAAAAAAAGTTCATTCATCGACGGCTACGAACTAACAGCGCGCTTATTCATTTACGGATGACGCGCTCTATTCATCAACAAATGACGAGTCTGCAGATGTTACGTTTGCACCACTTCGTGGCATACTAGAAACAAGCGTCGGTGTGCTCGCTTTAGTGATTATGTCTAACGTAACTATTAAAAATAAACGGCCATTACCTACGAAAGTTAATAAATTTCTTAGTGAATTTGTGGATTTACACTACAATGGGAGTACAATTTTCTGTAATGTTTGTAAAAAGAAACTACTGTGCTGGAGCAAACGTGATTGTGAAAGACATATAAATAGCGCACACCACAGAAATAAAAGAAATGGTGTGTCACAACAACGTCAATTTCAATTAGAATTGCTTTTAACGTTTATGGTATGTGGCCTACCACTTCGTATACTTGATAAAAAAGCATTTCGAAAATTCTGGGGTACATACAATACCGAGTGGATACTACCATCTCGGACAGCGTTACGGAGAGATATTCCACGAATACGTGAGGACATTGAAAATCGAATTAAAGCCGAATTAAAAGATAAACAGCTGTGGCTATGTCTTGATGAGACGACAGATTGCAAAAAAATCTATTTTGAATATAATAGTGCGCGTATTAGATCCTATTAAACCAAATTTTGCAATTCTATTAGCCATCAGAAGATTAAAACAGTGTACTAGTAAAGCAATTACGGCCGTAGTTCTCGAAACGTTACAAAAATTTCAAGTGTCAACCAGTCAACTGTTGTTGTTCATGAGCGATGGTGCAGCAACAATGTGTAGTGTAGGCCGTTCCCTTAAAGAAAAGTGTGAAGGACTTTTACATGTTACGTGTAAAGTCCATGCTTTACATCTTGTGGCACAAACTATTCGAGAGTGTTACCCGGAGGTGGATGCATTAATAGCAAACACAAAAAAGTGTTTCTCAAAAGTCCTAAGAGGACTAGGGCATTCCACAGGTTATGCCCTGGTATTCGAGAACCACCACAGCCCATTCTTACGCGTTGGGGAACGTGGTTAAAAGCCGCTTTTTATTATAATGAACATTTTCAAGAAGTCGAATCCGTTATTTTGCAATTCGTCCCTGCCGAAGCTAGAGCTATTAGGATGAGCCAGAAGGGATTTCTCGATATTTCTGTTGAAACACATCTAAAGAATATTAGGAACAATTACAAAGGGTTAGTAGACGCGATAGAAAATTTGCAAAATTCTGGATTGTCGTTGGTAGAATCAGTGCAAGTCGTGGACGAAGTTAGTACATTGTTACACAGTATAAACGATGCAACAAGTGGACGAGTTTTAGCTAAGTTCCATAGTGTTTTAAAAAAGAATCCGGACTACACGAGATTAAGACAAATGTGCGATGGGGCATCTGCAGATTCCTTGACTAAGTCTAAAGATTATTTTAATTACGCCTGTCTTACTTCGGTAGACGTGGAACGGTCGTTTTCGAAATATAAGAACATTTTTTCGTCTCGGCGAACATCCTTCACCGAGGCAAATGTGGAAACTTATCTGATGGTGCAACTTTTTAAACAAGCCTATCCGCATTATTAAGAAGGATAGAATTTATTTATTATATCTTTATTTACAGTTACATTATTAAGTACAACAGAATAAAAAAAGCGTTCAGTTTCTCAGTTATTTCCTTATTACATCCCATTTACAACGCATACCGTTTTCAATCAAATAAAAAATCATAATAAAATAAAACACCAGCTGTACATATATATATATATATATTATATATATATATATATATATATATATATATATACATATATATATATATATATATATATCCGCTCTAATTACTAAACATTATTATTGCGTCAGCTTTTATTTTTTTACTCTTGTGTATTAATTTCGAAATATCACATATCTGCTGTGACTCACATATACGCTATTTACAATAAGCGGCCGTTGCGCCTGATTCCGATTCTGTTGGATGGCGCAATTTGGCCTGCTCTACTTATAACATCTCCAATGACCGTATCGGTGGTCGAATGGTTAGCATACTTGCCTTTCGATCCGAACGACGAGGGTTCATAACCCGGTCGAGACGGTTGTTTTTTTAATTACGGATAAAAATCGAAGTATGCCTTCTTCTCGGATAAGGAATTAAAATCGTGTCAATACGATGTTTGGCACGCTAAAAATCCCTACCAAAGGTTGGAACACCTCTGGATTCCGTAACCTGACGCTTCGCCCAATACAACAACAACAACATCTCCAACATCCTCAATACTTATGTGATACCTTATATAGATCTTGATGCCCCGATTAATAAAGTTAAGAGCACACTTCAAACTCATTATCCACATATATACATTTCGCCCGCCTCGCACATTAGGTTAATGGTATAGAGCTTTGTATTGTTTTCTTTTTATTTTTGTATATTTTATTATATCCATCTGTATTTTTTTATATTCTTTTTGCAACGGCTAAAGGAAGATATCTTCTTTTCAAAGTTAGACGATTTAGTCTTTTTAGCTTATCTCAGTGTAATTAAACGCTATATTGGAAACATTGAGAATTATATAACAGAAGATCCAAGAAAATTGTGGCGTTTTACAAACAGGAAACGTGGTCACACCAGAATTCCAGGCATTATGACCTACAATAATATCGAAGTTGACACCCCTCAAAACATTATGAATGCATTCGGTGTATATTTACAATCAAATATTAATTTTGCTGGTTTACAAAGCTTTCCCAATGTTGGTTCATCAACTATCAACGTACCGCCCACTTCCAAAGAACTGTTATTGAATCACCTTAAGAAATCTAAAGACAGCTTTCTGGCTGGTGTCGACGGAATTCCGAGCCTTATTATTCGTGGCTGTGCTATAATATTTGTGGAACCATTATCTCACTTATTAAATTTGATATTAAAATCATTAGAGATACCAAAAATATGGAAAACCGCTAGAGTGTGTCCTGTCCTAAAATCTGGTAGCTCTGATGATATATGCAACTACATGCCTATATCTATATTATGCAATTTTGCAAAAATCTTCGAATCCATACTATGTGACCATATTTATAATGCAGTTAAAATCTTCATTTCACCTAGTCAACATGGATTTATGACCAAACGGTCTACAGTTACGAACTTAAGTTGTTTTACTCAGTTTGTATCGAAAGCCCTTGACAGACAAGGTCAAGTTGACACAGTTTACGCTGACTTTCAAAAGGCATTTGACCAAGTTGACCACTATGTGCTACTTTGGAAACTACAGGCTATTGGCACCTTCTATGCTAGCGTTGCTTAGATCTGCTTTGATTGGAAGAGAACAATTTGTAGAATACTGCCAGGTGAGATCTGAACATTAAGAAGCGTAAAGCAGTGTCTTATACGAGAAGCAGCAACTACGTAGATTTTACGTACAAGCTAAGAGGTGAAGATCTCCAACGGTTGCAGACTATTAAAGATTTGGGCGTAACCTTCGATAGTAAACCTACTTTTGTTAATCATATAAACGTAACAATTGCGAGCGCCTACAGGACATATGGTTTCATCTGTAGAAATTGCCGTGATTTTAAAAACATCAGATGCCTAACACTGCTTTATTACAGTTATATTAGATCGAAACTGGAATACGCGTCTCCAATTTACTAATCTCATATAAATAATATTGAATCTGTTCAAAGGCGTTTTTTAAAGTACTTAATGTTTAAAATTGATGGAGTTTACCCCGAAAGAGGTCTTGATTATAATATTATGTTATCTAGGTTAGACTTTGTCTCATTATGTAAACGGCGCAATATGTTAAGTGTAAAGTTTTTGTATGGTTTGTTAAATAACAATATTGACTGTCCGTGGTTGTTGAGTAAAATTAATTTCAATGTTCCTAGATTAGAAGCACGTTACGAATGTATGTTTAATTGTCCGAGAAGTAGAACAAACGTTTTAGTTAAGTCACCGGTGTTTATAATGTGTAACAATTATAACAAAATCTCTAAACTATGTGATGTGCATTGTAGTTCATTTAAAGCAATAGCTGAAATAATTAATTTGTAAATTGGTTATATAACTTTTTTTCCAAAAGCATTAGAAATTGAGTTTATTGTATTTTTTTAAATATATGTATTCGCAAAGTGAAACATTTAGTTTATACATTTCCTGTACTTGGGTTTTACCTGTAGGAAATAAATTATTATTATTATTATTATTACTGTACTTTTTTGTGTATTGTGCACTGTTTCGCCAATAACTTCTATTGTTATTATTATATAAGGGACTGGTAGCGCCCGGCTATCAGGATCTGCAATTCTCAGAGTAAGGTTTTCCATTGTTATCCTTGCTCCAAATTTGGTGAGCTGAGGATGAACATTTTAAGACGTTGTACGGGCGCAGGCGTAATAATATCTTATGGCCGGCCGATGCCCCCTGTAATTGGTGAAAGCTGTTGAGAAATGTGAGGACATGAATTATTATTATTATTATTAATATATTCATTTTGAATATTTGTACATATTTGCATAAAATAAGTATTTTATTAATTATTTACATATTTTGTAGTGTGTAATTTCCTATATTTTGCATATTTATTCATAAGTATCCATGTTAATTAAATAATGTAATTTCTTGCTTAGCCGCCCTTGTAATTAGTTGGAAAGTCTTATCTTGATGGTAGCGGCTTTGTTGATATAATTTTTTTTAAGGTTCATCAAAATAAACCCATATTTAAGTGCATTCTCTACCAGGTTTTGCTACAGGAAACTACATGTAAACCTTCGGACGGAACGATTTTAATTTTTTTTCTTTGAAAATGCAATCTTTAAACCTTTATCTGCGATTACATCGGTTATTTTCACAAAATTATTAAAATTAAGCCTAGAAAATTAATGTAAATACTTCATTCAAGTCCTTTCAAATGTAAGAGAAAAAGCTGTTGATTTAAATTTTTGATGTAGTTGGAAAGATGTGGAAAATTAAACCGGTTCTATGGTAAGCCTCAAAATTCGGAATTCAATATATTTTACATCATTTAAATATATTGAAAAATAATTAAGATCTTTTGGCCCAGGTAATTAACACATTTTAGGAAATGTATAAATGTATAAAATATAAGTGAGATAGAATATATACATTAAAATCGTCTCGAGGGTGACATTTATTTTATGGATAGAGTTACAATTTCATTTAGGGGCTTATTCTGTTATTTCAAAAGAAAAGATTTGTATCAATTCAGCAAGTATAATACATAGAGTTAGGTAATCGTCTCTGCCATACATAGGCGTTTCAACGGAGTAACTGGCTGTGTGCAAAAATCGATTCCCGCTTTGTCAGCGTCCGCTTGTTTATTTTTCGTTCAGTTTAGGAAACTAGAGCGTACGTTGTGTTTTGTGTTATTCTTTATAAATGTATAATCATTAATTTAAAATGTGTAATGCGAACAGAACTAAAAAGCGACCCTTTGCTGGCACAATAAATAAAGTTTATCTGTAACTTTCCGGATTTGTTCTACGACGGTGCTGAAATAGTTTGTAAAGTGTGCGAGGAATATTTGATGTGCTAGGACGAGGCGAACTGTAACGAACATGGTGATAATTTGTAATTTGTCACTTTGCTTACTCGAAAAAGAACCGTTTCAGAACTGTTGGTATAAGTACAACCCCGAGTTGAATTTGCCAACTAGAAAAACTGCACGTAAGCATGTTTTATTTGTACACTAAGACGTGGAAAAGAAAATCAAATCTAGATTTAAAAAAACAGTTGCTTTGGTTATGCGTTGACGAAACAACAGATTGTAAAAGAAATTCTATTCTAAATGTTATAGTACGTGTGCTGGGCTCTCATAAACCGACATTTTCACTATTTCTAGCTAGCAAAAAAACTTCCAAATCGCACCACGTCAAATGTTGATGTTTATGAGCGATGGTGCCGCGACAATGCGTTCAGTAGGCCGTTCTCTTCTAGAAAACTGTTACAAATGTTTACATGATACGTGTAAAGTGCATGCTTTACATCTTGTGGCAGAAACTATTCGACAATGTTCACCCGTGGCAAATACATTAATAGCAAACACAAAAAAAGTGAAATGTCTTAGTTTAACAGTACTTATATACAGGGTGACTCGGAAGGAAAGGATCAAACGGGGAATAATGTGAAAAACTCATATATTCTTATGCGATTTTCATTTGTTTTAAAGTTATAGCGGAATTAAAACATTTTAACTGCCGATCTTGCAAATGGTCCGGATTTTCGCTTGTTTTCAAGTTAATACGTCTTAAATGAAATAAAGATATCCTGGGAGAATGTCTTATCCTATGCAACTATGTACGGATGAATTTAGTCTTCACTTTCCACATTCTACGGAATCATATCTTGATTTATATCAACAAATTGTTCGCTGCGTTGTCAAATTTCGTGAAACCCGGTTGTGATAGACTCAAGAAAAGAAATTGTACATACTTCAAAATGATATCATATTATGAGCACTTACATACCTTTTCCATATACAACGCGAAGTTAAAGTAACGAGACAAGAAGCAAGTTAAAGAAATTCAAAACCTATTCGTCGACAAAAGTTATTATCTATATCTTGTTCCCAATTTTTTACTGCTCCAACGCTGGTTCGCCGGCTCCGATGTAAATCCACGTTACTTACGACCAACTGCAGATACAATGCGACAAGACGTGCCTACAAAAAGCTATCCTAATGGATATTAATTACCACTAGGCGAGATGGAGGAGTATCCCCCTTCGCAAAAAAGAGAAAAGCTGGGACGCTTTTCCAGTTCGCCTTCACCTATATTCCATTACGTATACCGGTCGAGTACAATCTAAGTTTATTTTCCAATGTTACCAGCTGCAAGATTGATCGTTTTAGAAATCCGATTTCATTAGATTTGCCGTGAATTCGCGTTCGACAGTAGCTGGAATAAAAGTGATTGGAGAGCATTTTCTCAAATAAGACCAGTATCCCAATATAAGCAGGAGCTTATTCAATTAGGTGAAAGTTTCGCGATTGATTTCATAGTTTTAAATGTTTCATCTGGTTGAAACTAAGATGGCAACAAACTATCTACTTAGATACTATCTGAGAAAAGTATTATAGTCACTCCAGTTGCAAGAAGACACCCTTCTCCAATCTTGTACCGTAATTACATTATTGTGTTTAACATTGTGAAATTTTTTCTTTTCGTAATTGTATACCAGAGTTTCATCTACAAAGAATATAATCTGTTCTATACTCTTGGTTTCTGGATCAGCACCGCGTCGTTGTCGTAGCTTTTGCCTACGTTTCGTCCGCACTCTCATGGGACATCTTCACAGCTGTTCCCAACCCGGAAACCAAAAGTATAGTGTAAATGACGACCGCAGAAGCCTACACGCAAAGAAATTACAATAATGGAAAGGAATCTAAAGTTGATAATTAAAATTAGGAGCAAATGAATGAACTAATGAACAAGCATTTTTATGTTACAGTATAGTTAAATTATTTGCTAAATAATGTAATTAAATAGGAAATACTTTTATGTACCGATATCATTTCCATGGATAAGTACGGTATCTATATTCCTGTTCGGTCGCTACTATCTAGGACGGCATGATTATATCCACTAGCACTAGGTGGCGCCAGGAAATATTTCAGTTGCTGTTTTTAAAGACTAGTGGCATAGAGATATAACAGCAATGTGGGCAGGATCAAAAATCCTTAGTGCTTTTCTTTTCTCTCATTGTTTTTGCCGCTAATGATTGCTTCAATACCATGACCTATTTATTAGCATTATCTTGGTTATTGTTTCTAGGCACTTTTTCCATGTGTACTTCTACATTAAGTTTACTTTTGTTTGAACATACTGCTGTAGGTAACCTCTAGCTTAGCCTTTTTAAATCACAAGCAATGAGAATAATTTACTGCATTATGTACAGATAAGTCGTACTGTTTTAGACAAGTGCAATTAATAATGTGGATATAAATAATATGCATTTCAAGAATTCTAAGTAAATGCGTTATTTTAAGAAAATGAAACTATTGATTTACAAACAATACCTAGACGCTTTCTTGAATTAAGAAAACCATTTACTGTCCTTATGAGAATATTGTTTTGTATTATAAGTTATAATACAAAGCGCTTCTTAGTATAAGTCTACCCTTACAGGTATAAGGCAGGCGTGGGAGTTGAGTTTTCTCTACGTGTAGTTTTCCGTATTTTCTTCCATTTCTTTCTTTCCTGTGTGGTTTGTTGCGTATCGTCCCAAGTCACTCCTCTTTTTTCAACGGCACTTCTTATGTTTTCTAACCATGTCTTTCTCGGACGTCCTCTTCTTCTTTTTCTAGATGTTCTTGCTTCGAATACTTGTTTGACTATTTTCTCATCTTCCATGCTTTTTACGTGTCCGAACCAGCGTAATTGACCTTCTTCTATTTTTTCCTCTATTGATTTTATTCCCACATTCTGTCTGAATGCCGTACTTCTAATTTTGTCCATTTTAGTTTTGTCCTCCATTCTTCGTATAAATCTCATTTCTGTGGCGGTCAGTTGTCTTTCTGTTAATGTCCATGTCTCTGCTCCATGTATAAGTACTGGTGTGACAACCTTCTCGAAAACCTGCACTCTTATGTCTTTAGGTATCTCCTTCTTTCCTAGGAATCAATGTTTAATACTATTACATAACCTGCCTCCTCCTGTTTTTCTTTCTTTTATCTCTTCTTCATTTTTTCCGTCTTTTGATATCATGGAGCCTAGATATTTAAATGTTTGCACTTGTTGTAGTTCTTCAGTACATATTTTTATTTTGTGTTGCTGTTCATTTCTTCCTATAATCATAGCTTTTGTCTTCTCCCTACTAATTTTCATGTTTATTCCTTCCTTTCCTATATATTTACAAGTTTTCATTTAGGGTTCCCTCATCCTTTGCTATTAAAACCATGTCATCGGCATAGCACAATTCTAAAATTTCTATTCTTCTCATTTTCCAGTGTCCCACCTCGTATCTTTTCACCTTCCTCCTAGCTTCCTTTATTGCTTCATCCAGGACTATCGTAAACAGTAGGGGGCTTGGGATGCATCCCTGTCTTACTCTCAAGAAGGCCCCAGAAGAATGGCAAATAGGAATCGTAAGACCGATTTATAAAAAAGCGGATGCAAGAGAATGTCGTAACGGTAAGAGGAATTACCCTAACCAGTACAGTAGCAAAAGTTTATGCGAGGATCCTGGAAAAAAGGTTGAGAGAAAACACACTTGAGGAAACCCAATTTGGCTTTAGACCAAATAGAAGTGTGAACGACGCCATTTTCATAATGAGGCGAGTAGGAGAAAAAGCCTTTAGGGAAAATCGAAACGTGCACTTAGGCTTTATAGGCTTCATATATTATTTGGAAAAGGCTTTTGATCGAATAAATCGAGATAACATAAGGGGAACACTACAAAAGAGAGGAACGCCAACAACACTAATAAGAAGGATATAAAGCTTGTACAAGGAAACACAAAACTCCCTAAGAACAAAACAGGAAAAATCGAATATGTTTGAGACAACTTTGGGAGTAGTATAAGTAAATGGCCGTTGTAAATTATAACGGCCATTTACTTATACTAAGAATCGCTTTCTTCAAATTTTCTGTCTTAAACAGAGAAATACAATTATTTTGTTACAAGTATATACTTCTCTGGGTAAAATTTAAAAGAGCTACATTTTTTCTAAAATATTGATCATCATCCCGACAGTTTCAACCACGCGTTAGAACAAAATTATGTTAAGAAGAACATGGCGTCGCAATGCGCAGAAACCAACTTAACACAGGGCGAGTCTATTTAGATAAAATAGGGGTGGTTACATTGACGTCGATGTTGTGGACGTTCGTTGGAGATTTTGAACGTTTCTTTCTATTTACCTTTTTTACATTGTCCTGCCAATATAAATTCTCGATCAGTCTTTTTTAAGGCTTTAAGCATTTAAGGAGTCTTTCTTTCAAGTAATGCAATTCGCACTTACTCAAGCAAACATTACCTAAAATTTGTGTTTACATTATTTAATAATGAATTATTATTTAAATAGCAAACATGGCTGAACAAAAGTCTAGCTATGGGAAAAAGGGAAAAATTATTCATTTCCAGGGCCGAGAAATTGTTTATAACGTTAACCGCTTTTTTAAGGAAGAGGCAAACAGAGGAGAGGTCTCTATTCCTTGAAGCATCATAAAGACAGAGTTTTAGCTGCAACGGTGGTATTAAAGATTACATATAGATATATTGTGGTTGAGCACAAGGTTATTGATAGTGGCGAACGTTCTTCATTTAGTTCACCGAAAAAATGTAGAACAAAGGCTTGTCCAGCTTATCCCCAAGCGAAGGTGAAATAATCAGATAAATTATTCATAACTTTTCTCAGTTAGCGATGTTTCAGGAATATTATCCTTTTTGATGGAAGCCTGTCAACTCTTCGTAAGGTTATTTTCAACCTAGGATTCAAGTTGGTTACTTAAGGTAATGTTAATTATTTAACTGTTATATAGATAGCAAAAAGTAGCTGGTAACAGGAAATTACTTATGGAAAACCATGATATTCGCCTGAAAAGAGTACAGTTTCTTCGGGCTATTTTAAAATATAGACTGGAGGGCGGACTCGTTGTCTATATAGATAAAACTTACAAAAGGTTGGTATGACAACATAACATCTGGTCATTCAAACCCAATTGGAAAAAGACAACGATTAATAATTAGTAGTCTGGGCAAACAGCGGTTACAGTCAGTGTAGTAGATATGTAGTGCGGAGTCGGCGATTATTTATTTCACGCGTGCACAGCGTCAGTACTAAATCGATGTTGTATGCGAGTAGTTCTGTGTATATGTAGGCTGTCGTAACTTATTTCGTAGTTGTACGCTTATGTTTGCTTTTAAAATGTCGCAGTTAGGTACGTCGCGAAAACGACCAATGGCAGACACAGTTAAAAACTTTATAGTGGACATGCCGGACTTAATTTTTGATGGCGCTAAAATTCAATGTCTAATTTGTAAAATCCCTTTAATGTGTTGGTCCAGAAGCCATTGTCAACGTCACATCGAAATCAAACAGCATTCTTCTGCAAAAAGTGGCAAACGAGACCAAGAAAAATTTACATTTGATTTATGTGTTACTCTTATTTTATGTAATCTATCGTTTCGTTTACTAGACAAAGAAGCATTTGTCTCCTTCTGGAATAAATGTGCAGACTGTAAATTACCTAGTCGGACATCAATACGAAATGCAATGCCATTTGCTCGTGAACGTCTAGAAAAAAGAATGAAAACGGAATTGAAAGATAAAAAACTGTGGCTGTGTGTGGACGAAACAAGAGATCGTTAAAAACATTAATGTAATGGTACGTACAATGGAACCACATCGACCGTCATCCTCCTTCTTACTTGTTTCCAAAAGAGTTATAAATTGTACTGCCGATGAGATTTTAAAGGTGGTGTTGAACTCATTGGACAAATTTGAAGTTTCAACTAAGCAACTTTTAATGCTTATGAGTGATGGTGCCGCAAACATGCGTTCTTTGAGCCGATCTCTTAAAGAACACAGTGGTAACTTCTGACATGTAACGTGTAAAATCCATACTCTAAATCGTGCGGCACAAGCGATTCCTACATGTCTTTGATTGCTAGTACAAAGGCAGTGTTTCTAAAGCCCTCCGCAACGTACCCGACTATTTCACAAACTGTGTCCTGATTTACCTAAACCCTACCGCAGCCGATTGTTATACGTTGGGGAACATGGTTGCAGGCTGCGTTTTACTACAACAAATATTTTGATCAAGTAAAGAAGGCAGTTTTAAAATTCAATCCGACAGAAGCTGCAGCAATCAAGAAAAGCAAGGAAATGTTTCAAGATAGTCAGGTTAAAAGAGATTTATAAACTATTCACAATTACGTTCGGACTAGCGGAGGGAATAGGAAAATTACAAAATGTTTCGATGTCGCTAGTGGATTCTATTCAAATTGTGAATGACGTTCTCGCACAGTTATGCACTTTCTGGTGGTTTGTTTCTCCAACCAGTGCTTTTACATTCTTATGTGCTTATGATATTCCTATAAGGCACAGCTATTTTGGACAAGTATACATCATTAAATAAAGAATTTATCTTAGTCTAATGCGTTTTCGTGTTTTCAAGGATTTACCACCTACAGAGCCGGTCCGATTGCGTCACGCACGTAATTCTTCCGCGAGAAACCTTCCGCTTCCTAAATTACCATTTCTATATGGCGGTGGGGATGCTGTAGAGAAAAAAAATTGCCCCGTAAATGTGTTTTCAAGCCGACGCTAGCGCTACTATTTCTTTATCTGCTGTACGGTGAGGCAATAAAAGCCCTCTAAAAATGGCCATAGTGAAGCATTCCGTACGCACCACCGCATTTTAAAATTTTGTTCGGCTCGTAATTCAGCTGGCCCGCCAGAATATTACCGATGGTTTTACGGCTGTACCGTTAGATACGGCATGTTCTTTGTCTTCTTCTTTTCTTTTCTTTCATTTCTCGCCTTTTTTTGTTATTGAATAACTTCAGAGGAAAGTTAGTAGGTAAGTATACAGGGTGATTCTAAATATATGCGATAAACTTTGAGGGCTGATTCCTAGGGTTATTTTAATTATAAAAGTTCACATTAACATACACTACGGGCCATAATTATTGGCCCACCTACATTTTTGATTATTTACTGTTATTTTGGTGGTATAATTATTTATCCACAATTAAAAAAAATATATACCACCTTAAATAATTCCCCAAAAGGCTCCTTTAATACTTACTTATCGATTGAATCTCCTTAATCCCGTAATTAGGGGTCCAAGTAGGGCAATAAAAAGACCCGAAATGTAATACAATTACCCTTCACTAATGAATATTTAATATAGTGCAGGTAACGATGACAATTCCCTATTCACGCGAATTAGAATTATTAATTAAGACTTAGTAGGTATTGTTCTTCTAAACAGAAAACGAACAGGACGACGGAAAGTGACAACACCAGCGAAAGATCGGCGAATGATTATGGCAAGTAAACGGAATAGGCGAAAAACGGCACTTGAAATAATGGCTGAAATAAATATTGTGCGTGAAAAACGAGTTAGTTTAACCACCGTGAAACAAGATTAAGAGAGGGTGGTTTATTTGGTCGATGAGTGCAAATTTGTACTCTTCGGCTCCAAGAGAAAAACGTTCGTTCGGAGCTCGATAGGAGAACGAGCAGCGGTACCTACAGTCTAGCATGGGGGCGCATCGGAAATGGTTTGTGGTTGTTTTGGCGCCCCGTCCGTAGGAGACTTAATTAAAATAGATGGAATTTGAAGAAAAGAGCGCTACCAGGAAATTTTGGAAACAAATGATATACCATCCGGTTTGAGAATAATCAGCGATTATTTTGTATTTCAACATGATAATGATCCGAAACACACCCCTAAACTGCGCCGCGAATATTTAGAATCGGTGGCACGCGAAAGCAATATGAAAATAATGACGTGGCCTCCTGAAAGCCAAATACTAATCCCATGGAGCTTTTGTGAGAGAAACTCGATAGGCAGATAAAAATAAATCCTCCAACTTCCAAGAAATCGTTGTGGAAACAACTCGAAGAAGCCTGGCTTCTGCAAGTGTGTGTCGCAATTATTACTAGTCGAGGTGAACATTTTGTCGAAACGTATTTCTTTGGGTGGACAAATAGTTATAGCTTAGTTATAGAAACAAATGATGTTCAATAATCAGTTAACAGGGGTAAATAGAATAAATTGGTCCACTTTCTCACAATAATAATTATTATTATTTTTTTATTCATTAAACTGTCCATTTTGTATTACAAAAAAAAAATAATAGTAATAATTATTCTGAGAAAGTGGACCATCGTATAAAACAACCACAGCTTATTGCTATCCCCTAGATAGCATTTACAGCTGATTCAACGCACTAATACATTCAATATCCCTTTCCGAAATGCACAACGTTGCTTACACAGTGCTACCCTTACCAAATTACCGAAAATGCCTACCATCCGGAGATGACAATGTTCCATTCAATTTTCTCCTAGTCATCACTACTGTTCCAGGCGATGACACGTTAGGGTTGGAGACGCGGTCCGGCTTAATAAGTAGTCGACAAGTTACCGCACAATTTTCCTTATCTGTCCGGGGAGAAATAGCATCCCCTGAAAATGGGGAAAATTCTATTTTCGCAACTCCGAGTGAGAATGAAAGGAAGGAAATGATTTTGTACTACATTTTCTGTGTATAAGAAAAGTGGAAAGTGGAGAAGTGAATGTTAATTTATTTTTTCCTCCATAAAAAAGGTATCTTTGTGAAATAATACGTATAACATGAATACAGGAATGTCTTAATGAGATTTTGGTGAATAATTGAATTGGACTTATAAAAGTCATGTAAGAAATTGATCAAACTGGCTTCGGCTGTTATTGCACCTTTTGGGATGGTGGCCATTGTGCTCTGGTTTGTCATTAATCGAAAATTTGTGTTGTATGTTAAAAGTTTAGACACTTTTTTGACAAATGTACCTACCCCTAATAAGAAAATCCCTTTTGCTGCGTTTTTGACTTATTCACTTATTGCTTAACACTTAAGAACTCACGATGTTACGGGTTATCATTAAAGCGTGACAAACGGTTGCACCCGCAGAGACGCCTGTGCGGGGGCGTGAGGGGTGTATGTACATATGTGGATGCAGAGTTCAGTAATGCGGTAAACATTGCGGAGTTTGATCGTTCGGTTATTTATCGGATTCTCATTGTGTGTTTTCGAAAACATGGGACGTAAGCCTGGTGTACCTCTTGCATCGCATGTGAAGAAATATATTTGGCGTCTCCCTGGTTTGGAATTTACAGGTTCGCACATTCGTTGCGCAAATTTTGCGGTATAGGGTTGCTAGGTCGCATGACATTTGAATGTAGAAGTCATTAAAAGTAAACGTCATATACTGAATTTAAGAAACAATATTCCGTACTGGCAATTTTCGTGTTGAGCACGTGCAACATCCCACAACACCTAGTAGATAATGAAAATGTTCGTCTTTTTTGGGATAAATATGTTCCATCATGGAAGCTATCAACAAAAAGACAATTGCGGTACAATTTACCACATGTGCAAACTACAGTAAATGAATCACGAAAACGACTGTGGCCTTTGCATGATACATACTTCAGGTTTTAATACCAAAAAAAAAAAACATAAAATCATGATATATTTGTAGATAAATATAACATCTAGGTATTGAAGAGAGAACGAATCTTGTGTAGTCCTCGTGGTGTAGTGGTTAACACGCCTACCCGGCAAGCAGGAGATGTGAGGTTCGGTTCCTCATCGTGGACATCATTTTAATTTCACGTCGGAAATTCCAAGGAAAAATTATAAATGTTAAAAGGTGGGATGGGATATTTGTGGGCCCATATGTACGTAAAGTAATGTAAGATAAAAAATTTGATGGCCTCTTGTTTTTGAAGAAGAAAATGCTTGGACATCCTTTAGAAAGCTGGTCGAAGGTTTTTAGGAAATAAATGTCATAAAATACATTTCTTTGACTCTCCTGAAAATTGGTGCGGCATCAGCGACGAACAGGACGAGCGTTATCATCAAGCCCTGCACTGGACGAAAAAGATACGTAAATACAACAACGAAATTCGTTAATAAAACAATTTTTTGATCAAAATTGATCCAACGAACGAGGTTATAATTTTAATAAATGGCTGTTTATTATATCTATGAACACATACTTTCGTTTACAGGATGGTCCATTAGTGTAAGGAAGTCCAATATCTCGGTTAATATAGAAGATAGGAAAAAATGTTTCAAATAACAGTTATTATATTTACACTTTTGTATATTTCTAAAATAGTACGAAATGTACAGCATGAAGAATGTTTTTTTTAAGGCATACTATGTATATGAATTTACCGTTGAATTCAGCATAAAGTATTGCATTCACTACTGCCTTAGCTTTTCATCAAAATTGCGACGTCGTCAAGTTGTTCCGTAAAGAATGAAAATTCAGGAAAGATCGGTGCACTATAGTAACCATCAAAATAACTTCATTTGTGCGAATTAACGAAAGGTATTTGGCAGATCCGAAGAGAAAGGGTAACTTAAAGGTCTTAGATAGGTAGGAGTTTCGCTTCATGTGTAGTTTGTTGTTTACATGTGCATAAACTTCGCAATTTTCATATATCAAAAACTTGGTTTTTTCAAACGGACCATCCTGTATATTATTTTACCACGTGATAGAACTTTTATATCCCTTCAAATTACATTTATACCATAAAAGCCATAAAATTAATGGTTTCTGAGAAAATTGCAATTTTATTTTAGGATGTACAAATATTTCAACAAACTGTATGGCTTTTGTTAACAAACGAGTGTATTTTCCATGCTGGAAAGAAATTTTCAAATATATATTACGTTACAAGAACAGGAAATAATATGTTTTTCAAAACTGTTATAGCACAAAAGCCTACAATAAACAAAACAGAAATTAATACCAATGGAGACAATAAGATTGGTTTACATAGTTGGTGTTTCGCTAAGTATAAATGCAGCTGTATTAAACCATAGTAATACCAGAGGTATTATTTTAGACTTCCACCCTACTTTAGAAACATGAGATAAGAAAGATATTGTTTAAAAAAAAATGGTACCAAGGACACGACGACATAAACGCACTCTATTATAATATATCGTCGTCCTCTCGATTCTTTCAGCTGAAAATGTATGAATATTTTAGGCGGGCTTATTATGCGAACTGGAATTTTTATTGCCAGCTCACTTGGAATACCAATTCATTTTGGTCGATTTAATAATTTACGCGACCCATGCCCTTTTCGTGTAGCGCCATCTAACCACTAGCCTCCGGGTTTCCTCGTCGTCATCGTCGTTTCATTTAATCCGACGTAAATAGGGCGTACAAAAGAAAATCATCCTAAAAATTTGTCCTTCGTAACGGAATTGAAAAATGGAGTCGGAGGAGGTGGAAACTTAATTTGATTGTATATTTTCGGGGAGAATTTTAACGAAGCACTTTCCTTTGCGTTGCAAAATCTGTATTCCATTAAAGGACGAAAAGAAATGGTGTTAATTGCAACCTGGAGCTGCATTTTAAATGAGCATAATATTAATATACGGCCAATTTGTAATATTATCAAATTTTTAAGTCAAGCGTTGTTTATATAATGCCGTTTATTTATCGTTTTAAACAAAATTTGTTTTTTCAAAACGATATTTGAGAAAATAGCTAAAAAAATAAAATTTGACTTTAAATTTAGATATAATTTTCAATGTTAAACAACCATAAACCGCGTTTATTTTCGGAAGACACCAAAGCTGCGCGAAAATTGTCAGCTGATATGTATTGACCGTCTTAAATATGTTGACCAAAATAAGCGCGCTTTTTAAAAGTATACGAGAAGGTTAAACGTGTATTAAATTGTATATAATTGTAATTTTTTATACAAAACAAATTTAGATTCTGATAGTATTGACAGTTTTATAATTTATAGTATTTAGTAATCGCATAAATTTACTTATGTGTATATTAATGTATTTTTTCTTAATTTTTCATTTCACTTTATGCATTAAATAATTTTTTTAAAAGGAAAGTAGGAATATTCAGTGCTCAAAAAAAAGAAATAGGTGAGAAATGTTTGGTCTGTTGTTTATAATAATTAATATTTTTACTTAATAGAAAAGAGTAATCGGAATGTAATTACACCTTTATTTATTATACATTTAAAGATAATATGTACATATTTAAATTAATTATATCAAATATAATCTTAATTTAATCATCATCAGAAGAAAAATCAAAATCGCTGTCATTGTTATCATCAAGGTTTATAATAAGTTCATCGGTAAACTTATCCATTATGTGTTCTTTTTGTATATAATTTTCCTCAATATTCACAGCATGCCGACAAACATGTGACCATTCATCTTTTGTGATTTTTCCGAATTCTTCTTTTGCGAGTTCCTCGACATCATTTAATTTAAAAGTTATTTTTAGATTCTACTCTGCCCTTTAAAATTGCCCATATCTTTTCAATAGGGTTGAGTTCCGGACGATATGGGGGCAACCTCAACACTGACATCTTTTGCAAATATAGAATCTATAGTGTAATTCTTGTAACTTGGTTTATGCATATGTACTAATCTATACAATTTAACTTTTGTCAAATTTTCATTAAATATGATGCCACGTTCACTTAGCCATTTTATCATTTCTGATTTTTTGCTGTTAGTAGTTGGATGTTTAACTGAGAGAACGTTGTGGTAGCTTGCATTATCCATCACAACAACAGATTTAGGTGGCAAATTTGGAATCAACTGTTTTTCTAACCACCTTTTATAATTTATGAAGTTCACATCGTCATGATAATCTCCACTTTCTTGGCCGGACTTATAGATCAACAAGGCATTATCAATAAATCCATGTTTACTACCTAAAACAATAAATATACAGCACATGCTAAAAATTTTAGAAGAAATTTTACTAATATACCTGCATGTACAATTATTGAACGTTTCCCTTTTAATATAGGGCACTTAAGTCCATTGTTAGAGTTATCAACCCATTCATATGGAGTTGTGTGACTGGCATGTAGGTATGTTTCGTCTAAAATACAATACTTTAGTTTTTCAACATCAAATAAACATTTACTTTGCTTCACCTGTATACACGATTGGTCGACCTTGTAACCGATAATTTGTAATATTTCGGATATATGAGGATCTTAGCTCACGTATATTTAATCTTTCCATCAAAAGCTTTCGGTTATCAGTAGAGCGGGCCAAGAGCGCCACGCGCCAGGTTCGCAGTCAGGCTGCCGGGCGTATATATGTATGTAAACATAGGTAATTTAAATATGTAATTATTAGGACGAGGACCAAAACCACTGTCTATTACGTCGTGAAGACGCGCAAATATACACCTGCAGTTTGGGTGTTCGTTGATAAATAGGGCGTTGTTCACAGTGGGCCACTACAAAAAAAAAGTTCATTCATCGACGGCTACGAACTAACAGCGCGCTTATTCATTTACGGATGACGCGCTCTATTCATCAACAAATGACGAGTCTGCAGATGTTACGTTTGCACCACTTCGTGGCATTCTAGAAACAAGCGTCGGTGTGCTCGCTTTAGTGATTATGTCTAACGTAACTATTAAAAATAAACGGCCATTACCTACGAAAGTGAATAAATTTCTTAGTGAATTTGTGGATTTACACTACAATGGGAGTACAATTTTCTGTAAAGTTTGTAAAAAGAAACTACTGTGCTGGAGCAAACGTGATTGTGAAAGACATATAAATAGCGCACACCACAGAAATAAAAGAAATTGTGTGTCACAACAACGTCAATTTCAATTAGAATTGCTTTTAACGTTTATGGTATGTGGTCTACCACTTCGTATACTTGATAAAAAAGCATTTCGAAAATTCTGGGGTACATACAATACCGAGTGGACACTACCATCTCGGACAGCGTTACGGAGAGATATTCCACGAATACGTGAGGACATTGAAAATCGAATTAAAGCCGAATTAAAAGATAAACAGCTGTGGCTATGTCTTGATGAGACGACAGATTGCAAAAAAATTCTATTTTGAATATAATAGTGCGCGTATTAGATCCTATTAAACCAAATTTTGCAATTCTATTAGCCAGCAGAAGATTAAAACAGTGTACTAGTAAAGCAATTACGGCCGCAGTTCTCGAAACGTTACAAAAATTTCAAGTGTCAACCAGTCAACTGTTGTTGTTCATGAGCGATGGTGCAGCAACAATGTGTAGTGTAGGCCGTTCCCTTAAAGAAAAGTGTGAAGGACTTTTACATGTTACGTGTAAAGTCCATGCTTTACATCTTGTGGCACAAACTATTCGAGAGTGTTACCCGGAGGTGGATGCATTAATAGCAAACACAAAAAAGTGTTTTTCAAAAGTCCTAAGAGGACTAGGGCATTCCACAGGTTATGCCCTGATATTCGAGAACCACCACAGCCCATTCTTACGCGTTGGGGAACGTGGTTAAAAGCCGCTTTTTATTATAATGAACATTTTCAAGAAGTCAAATCCGTTATTTTGCAATTCGTCCCTGCCGAAGCTAGAGCTATTAGGATGAGCCAGAAGGGATTTCTCGATATTTCTGTTGAAACACATCTAAAGAATATTAGCAACAATTACAAAGGGTTAGTAGACGCGATAGAAAATTTGCAAAATTCTGGATTGTCGTTGGTAGAATCAGTGCAAGTCGTGGACGAAGTTAGTACATTGTTACACAGTATAAACGATGCAACAAGTGGACGAGTTTTAGCTAAGTTCGATAGTGTTTTAAAAAAGAATCCGGACTACACGAGATTAAGACAAATGTGCGATGGGGCATCTGCAGATTCCTTGACTAAGTCTAAAGAGACGTGGAACGGTCGTTTTCGAAATATAAGAACATTTTTCGTCTCGGCGAACATCCTTCACCGAGGCAAATGTGGAAACTTATCTGATGGTGCAACTTTTTAAACAAGCCTATCCGCATTATTAAGAAGGATAGAATTTATTTATTATATCTTTATTTACAGTTACATTATTAAGTACAACAGAATAAAAAAGCGTTCAGTTTCTCAGTTATTTCCTTATTACATCCCATTTACAACGCATACCGTTTTCAATCAAATAAAAAATCATAATGAAAATAAAAACACCTCAGCGTGTACATATATATAAATATCCGCTCTAATTACTAAACATTATTATTGCGTCAGCTTTTATTTTTTTACTCTTGTGTATTAATTTCGAAATATCACATATCTGCTGTGACTCACATATACGCTATTTACAATAAGCGGCCGTTGCGCCTGATTCCGATTCTGTTGGATGGCGCAATTTGGCCCGCTCTAGTTATCAGTAGTCTTTTTCCACCTGCTATTTGATAAATATATTAATTACTAAAATAATAATAAATTTGAATATTAGTACGTACCTAAATCCTAATTTTAATATTAACTTTCTTAAAGAGCTGCGCTTGCCTACAAAACCAATGGTAATCTGACTGTATTTTATTATATACAGCATTTAATGTAGGCCTCTGTTTGTCAGTTATGTGAAAATTGCGAATAACCTAACGTAAAACTGCTTCCCCAGCATTATCCACAGTAGATTTTGGTGAATATCTTACAACATTGTCTTTTGAAGAACTGCCACTTTGCTCTGCTTCAACAGAATTACTCTTTCGAATAATTCTGACAACAGTACTTTTAGATATTCCCGTAGCTTCACTTATAATATCTAAAATGTTACCTGTAAACAAACATAATGACTTCACTGATATATGAATATGTAAAAATAGTATTAAAAATACTTAAAAAATATATTATCATGCCTTCTGTCTTATATTTTTTTAAAATAGTTATAGACATTAAAAACAATGTTTCGTGATTGCTCATGTAAAACTTGTCTCTTCTTAGCGATGTTCGATGATTCGGACATTCTCACCAGTAACTTAATTATTTAATACAACTTAATTAAAATCTGTTTAAAACAAAATACTTACAGTAGAATATTACCCCTAATTCAAAGTAGTTTTGAGAAAAACTGATTTTTTAATAAATAGTACGCCAGTAACAATATTAAAAGTAGAGAGCACGAAACGAATTCAACGATAACACATCAACAACTGACGCCGAAATGAGGTAAATGTTTGTTGGTCCTACTGTAGGTGAGAAATACATAGCTATTTCTCTCGGTTAGCACCAACTTCTCCTTCTAACCCTAAAATGC
This sequence comes from Dynastes tityus, assembly GCA_029618875.2. NCBI lineage: Eukaryota > Metazoa > Arthropoda > Insecta > Coleoptera > Scarabaeidae > Dynastes > Dynastes tityus. The sequence goes on along the minus strand of JAROYD020000033.1, from coordinate 591,877 downwards.
GTCTTTGCGCTGGTGTCTTCCGAAAGTAAACGGACTTCTAACACACTTTTCATAACATACAAATATACATACATACGTATCCGCTAACTGGAGATCCAGACCTAAATAAGCCGAATAGAACTTATTGAGGTCACGTGGCGTAGCTGTTGATTTAGGTTCGACATTAGGGGCGTATTAGTTCGCAACCAAGAGGATTTGGATCGAATATGCGTATTCCATTGCGTAGAATAATCCTGCCGCAAGCAAGACGTTTACTTTTACGCTCTTCGGATCGCAAAAGTACATTCCCATCGTCCACAATTAATTGGGGAAGGGGGAGAGCATTATTTACGGTTGACCCACGCAGAAATTGTTTTGCGGCGGCCGCTTTGAAAAAGTCCAAGCGATATCCAGTGAAGGATAAAATCAACAAACCTCTAACCTAGATTGTGTCCCCGATTTCTTCTCGCGCTGTCAAACAATAGGTAGCTGTAACCTTACTTGTAATTTCATGAATTGTTATGATATACAGTGCGGTCCTAAAATGTTGCCCCCTCCATGCTAACTTTTGAATGACAGGAGCTAGCGTTTTTAAAGAAAATGAGTCGATTTCTATTTTTTGTGAGCCAACATTTGCCGTTATCCTCAGTTCAATTGTACTTTCGGTTTCGCTGGAAGTGACGTCAACTTTCTTATTTTAAACAGAACATCCTGTATATTTGTACGTTTTTGGAAATGTAATCAAAGGACGAATCCAACGATACCACACATGTTATACTTTAACTTAGGAAATATGACGATATGGAGCAATAAAAGTTTTGGTAATCTGTTTTTGTTGTTACGCAAAGTTGGCTAGGAAAGAGCGCCAAATTGTTTCTTGTAACACCAGACTGATCTAAAGAGCTCATTAGTAAGCAAAGTAATCATAACAATTGGCAAACTGTCAAATGTCAATTCCAAAAGCGTAAATTTTTCTTGTTGTCTATTGTTATTATATCTTGCATTTGTCACACTTTCGTTCTTTGTGCTCGTTATTATTTGATGTCATTTTAACTTGTTTTATTCGATTGTTTCTCCTTTACTTTATCGAACTTTATTGTAATTAATAAATTTGTTAGTTTTTGAAAGGCAATATGCTTATGTTTCAGTTTATTATGTTGTTAATTTTAAAATGGACCATGTAAGATAAACATCAAGTATCACTCGGTAGCACATTGTTTCTGACGTTTAAATAGTGCAGGGTTGAAGGGTTGTAAGGCAAGAAAATACAATTATTATCTAAGATTAATAGAAAAACCGTTTAGAATGGGCAAAAGGGCGCGAGCACTGGACAATTGAAAACTAGAAAAGGGTGTTGTAGTGCTAGGAAACGAATATAAAGACGATTATTAAAAAGCTGTTCCTTTCAAACTGAATGCTATCGTCTTGATAACGCTAATTTTAAATGATAAACCCGTTTCAGCTTTTTGGTACCCCTGGAAGTACTTGTGTGCGTTATAGAGTTAACGAAGAATCTCCTAAGCATTGCACTGTTCCTGCTCTCAAGCACGGAAGTGGTATCACTGTGATATGGGGGTCCATGTCATTACAGGACGTCGAGTAAACGTTCACACATCATGGAATGGCATGAATAGCTAAACGCACATGGAAGTTATAAATGCGCCATTAAGGCTATCGTATGCAAACCTCTTTTCGGAGGAGCTTTTCGAAAACGTTTTTTCCAAGATAACTAGCGCCCCCAGACTTGCAGCTCTGAAAACTAAACATTGGATAGACGAAAATGGATTGCATCTTCTAGATTGGCCTGCCCAATCTCCAGGCTCCACCCGAGTATTTGTGGCACTAAGGTTATTAAAACCCTAGGGCGTCATTCGCGATATTAATTCACACTTAGAACTTTATAATGTAGTCACTAGAGTTGCTCAATTTGCGCCAACAGCCAGTGGCGGGCGCATAAAAGTTTACACAAAATAAATGATCAGAAATACAATATAATACGTGCTCGGACACTTACCGACTTAAGAGTCTTCCGTGAAATCACAAAGTGGATAATGTATGTTAAATCTCTGCAACATTAGATATGTTTCCACGGTTGTTTCGGCAAACCGAGTGCGGCGTGAGGAAAAAGTGTGTTTATATGCAGAAAACGAACGTTCTACATCTAGTGACGTTATATTTGCGTAATTAAAATAATCTTTGGAACAACTTAACGGTTCTGTTGACGCACCTTCACAAATTTGTCTTAATGTGCCAAAATCAGAATCTTTCTCTAAAACACTTTCAAACCTTTCTAGAACACAAACATAGCGCATAGATGTGCGTGAACATGTTGCACTATTTGCAGAGATTCCACTACCGACACTGAAGGATTTTGTAATTTTTCTGTTGCCTCCACTAGCCCGAAGTAATTGTTCTGAATGGTCTTTAAATCTGTTTTAACCTGACTATCTTGAAATTTCGACTGGATTTCCTTGATAGCCGCGGCTTCCTTTGGATCGCATTGTAAAACCACATTCTTAATATTCTCAAAATATTTATGATAATAAAACGCGGCCTGTAACCATGTAAAACTGTATATTGTAATGCTATGTTTTTATTTTTATTAAAACTGCTTCTTTTTTGTAAAGGAAAGAGCAACATTTCCATTTACAAATCACCGTTACGACTTGGTGCAAGGTTTTATTATGCTAAATGTAGAAAATCGTAGTGTTCATATATTTCAAAAGCTGCCACGTAACATTTTAAACAATTCCGAAGTGAATTCGTGCCGTCACTGGATTGAGCAGTCTAATTCGCATTTAATTCCGTAATAATTCATTTAGAGCCTTTGAAAATTCTCTTTTTCACGATATAAAATACCACCAGTCGTAATAAATCAAAAGGAGTCGGATAGCGTAAAAAGTGCTTTACCGCCGTGGGGAAAAATGACGCAAATTAGCGGAGATAAATAATTTCCGTTTACCGCAATCTAATTAACCGAAACACGATTGCGGTAAAATATAAATAAGACGTTGGATAATCGAGCGACTGATGAGGGAAGAGAGCTTTTTTACCGTCTATGCAGATTGTTATACCTATATAGGTACAATGCGTCATAATTGAAATGACTGGTTTAAGTCACAATGTAAAAAGCGTTTTCCTCCAATACAATAGCTGTATTTTCAATACCTATTTCCATGAAACACACATTTTTCCATGAGTAACGTACGCTCTAGAAAGGAATCAAGTGAAATTGCATGTAAGATTGACTTATCGTTTTCTCTTCAACGATTTTACATCTAATTTTCCTTAATAATGTAATCGCTGTCGGATTTACCAACAGACGGAGACTCCCAGATGAAAACACATCATCAACGATCGCAAATTACCCTGGAAGAGAGAAGTCAGGTATCTGGGACTGCAGCTCGACAGCTGATTGACCTGGACATCCCATGTTAGTAGCGTCAAGACTAAATATACCGCCGCTAAGAGTAAACTCATGCCGCTGCTGTGCAAAAGAGACCCCTTGGACATCACGATCAAACTCCTGCTGTATACCGTCTATTTTGGGGCCTATTTTAACCTACGGGTCCCTATTATAACACTGGTGAACAAGGTTTTTGTCCCAAGTATAAAAATGCTTGTTTCCTACGTATTTTTGCACGCTGAATTCAAATTCACTTTCAAAATTACAGCATCACCCACAGTTTTTGAGTTCCAGTATATCTACGTAGCATAATACTGTGTGCTTTACAATAAAATGCCGATAAATATGCCGGTGATATTTAGGTATTTGAAATAAAATGTTACACAATATTGCGTAATTTTAAGTAATCTTCATTCGGAACAGGCAGAACAGGTCCCGACAAGCTGGCCGGGAGCAATATAAGATCTTTGGCCGGGAGCGCAGTTGCAGTAAATTGACCGGCTAGAGAACATTGCAGCTCCACATTTGCCTTGTTCTAACCCTTGAGAACGTGTGCTGTTGTGCACTAGGTAGACAAACTGTACACCGCGTTTAGACTGTAACCTATTCCGGTCATTTCAATTTTTCTATTTAGTACATCGATGTATACAATTGCTGTAGAGCAAAGCGCCACCACCACCGTTACGAGAACGACAGCAGAGTGAAAACAATACAAAGGGAGAGGAAGCAACTATGGATCATTAAGATTTATGGTTTGCCGGTTCGACGGACAGTTGTATCGAATTACTACTTTACTAGCTCGCGAAAGAGACGAAGTAGAGGACAAGGAAAAAATCCACCAGCAAGACTACAGAAAAATAAGCGGGAAAGAGACGAAAATGTCGAGAAAAACGTAGAGTCCGTACCGCGATAATTACTTATCTTATACCCTATCCTTATCTTCATTTTTATCTATCCTTCTTCCACGTTTCCCCGTACTTCTTTTTCAAGCGACAAGGTTTCGCAATGTACTACCTGCGGCAGAGACATCTCGCGATCGCGCCGGGAAGTACCGGGACTTCGCACGCGAGCTAGAACGAAATGGATTGCTCTGGTAATTTCGTTGATTCGTTTCACGTTACACAAACTGTTTATCAGCGGTTTGAAACGAATTGCTCTCCGTTCAGAAGCTGAATACTAACGCAGCGGCGTTGGAACGAAACGCTATCCAGAAGTGTGGTAAAAGAAAAAGAAACTTTAGAGGAAGTTGGCGCTAGAAGAAGAAGACAGTGTCGAAGATGATACTGAAAGATATTTGGTGTAGGAGGTATTGGAAATGATTGGGAAGTAGAGACATCTTCTGGTATTACTTTAATGATCTTGAGCATACGGGTTGTCAGTGTTAAGCTTAGCCGATAAGAGTATTATATCGGGACAGTAAACTCATTTGCAACTTATTCGTTATACCAGTATTTTTTTGCATTAGGGTTCTTCGGTACATAAAATAAGAAGCTGTTTTAATATATTTTTTAACATGGTTATGTTCAATTATGATATACAGTCAACATTTCAGAACAAAATGTTTGTTGTAACCCATAATTTATTGTAAAAATATTAGAAAAATATCGAAAATTCGGGATTTTAGTTCATCTTTAACAAGGAAAGTTGATGACAAAGATTCCTTTTTTTTTTTTAATTAAAAGAAAATGTAAATACGGTGGCATCCTCGACGTCAATCACAAAAAAAGAATAATTGTTTTCATATAAATAATAATTGAATTTGACTAAATAAGATTTCCCGTTTTAGCTATGAAAATAAACAAAATTTTTTTTTCTGAACGAGTTTGCATATATGTAGCGGTATTTGACTTGTATACGTAAAATAATAATAATAATAATAATAATAATAATAATAATAATAACAAACCTTTATTTCATAGTATACAATAAGTATGAAGTACAAATAGATAAAGAAAACAAAAGCTATGCTTGACAAATTACTAATCAAATTATGAAGTTCATAAAAAGAACTCATTTGGATGATACAAACATTCTTGAATCAGAAGTCCTTTAAGATTTTTTTTTAAATCTTTAAGTGTGTATGTCTTAAATTCATACGGCAGTTTATTATAAATTTTTAAAACTTACGTCACTACACCTTTATGTATGCGCGCATATGTTGCTTGCGGCACACGAAGAGTTGCTTTTTGGCATTCCCGAGTGTTGTAGATATGGTTAGTTTCGTATTCGGCAAGGATTTCATTGTAATGTTTTTTCGCGAAACACGCACATTTATAAATATACAATGCAGGCAAGGTAAGTATATGGTTCTCTCTAAATGCACTCCTACATGATTTCCTCTTTTTCAGATTGAAGATGCTTCTTAGACACGACTTCTGGAGGATGAAGGCCCTGTCAGCATCCACGGAATTTCCCCAGAAGATGATGCCATATGATAGCCGGGACCCTACATATGCGTGATAAGCTGACAACGCTGCAACGCAGTGCATATGTCATTCCGGATAATTTCTTGGTAAGTATATGCACTTGGTCTTTCTAAGATAGTACGCTGTCAAGTATCAAACCCAAAAACTTTGCATTATTTATTGATGTTATTTGCTGATTTTCAAAGCTTATTGATATATTATCATTCTTCTTTAAGGAGAATTTTACTACATTTGTTTTGTTTACATTAAGCCTTAAGTTATTTTGGCTAAACCAGTTATTTGTTTTACCGAGAGCTTCAACAGCTTCCTTTTCCAATATATCATTGTCTTTTTCTTTTATAATGATTGACGTATCATCTGCATACATGGTGAGGTAATGCTGCGTTACTTCTGGTAGGTCATTCATATATAGCATAAATAGAAATGTTCCTAATATCGAACCCTGCAAGATGCCTTGTTGGTTTTGTAGCCATTGCAACTGATAATTCTCTCCGTTATAGTTCACTTGTACGCATTGGCTTCTATTTCTTAAGTAGGATTTCAGTAGGGTGTGAACTATCCCTCTAAAACCCATTCTTTCTAGCTTTTCGAGTAAGATGTTATGATCTACGCTGTCAAATGCTTTTGCTAAATCTAGGAAAACTCCGGCTACTCCTTTCTTTTCCGATATTGCTTGTGTTATTTTAGTGATTGCCATGTAAGTAGCTCTGATAGTTGATCTTCCTTGTATATAAGCATTTTGGAATGGAGTTAAAAGGTTGCAGGATTCAGTGAACGTTATTAATCTCAACAAAATGGCTTTTTCCACAACTTTTGCTATAATAGATATTAGTGCAATGGGCCTATAATTCCCAATACCTGTTTCATCGCCACTTTTGTAGATAGGTGTTATAGTAGCTATTTTTAAATTGTCGGGATATATACCAGTTTCGAAGGAAAGGTTAATCATGTTTGATGACGTATCTTTGAGGGAAGTTATTATATTAAGAATTTCAACAAGATCAACGTTGTATAGTACCATAGACCTATCATTCATGGATACATCGCCCGTGCTTCTAGTACCTTGGGTATTATAATTACCCATACTTATGTAATATGAATTGAAGCTATTCACCATTTCATTAGCGGTAGGTTTATGATATTCACATATTTTGCCAATATCAATATTTTTCCGGGTATTTCGTCCAGTTATTCTATCAACTAACTTCCAAGATGCTCTAATTTTGTTTTGAGATTGTAAAATATAATTTGTGTTGCATTCTTTTTTCTTTTAAAGTATCGCCGATTTTAGATATGTACCGTAATCTTGGTAGTAATTTTTTGTAATCCTTTTATTTATCATAGCTTCATACAACTGTCGTTTGATATGACATTTATTTTTAATCTCATCATTTAACTAATATGCGTTTACCTCTTTTGGTTGCTTAAACTTAACTTTTTCTGGACACACAGTTTCATAAATCTGTTTCAGCGTAGATATCAGTAAGTAGGCGAACTTGTTTGGGTGTTGTTGTACTAAGAATAGATCCCAATCAGCTTGTTGTAACTGTGCTCGTATTATAAGAATTTCATTATTTGATAAGACTCTCAAAGATAGTTTTTCCGTCTTTGGTTGTTCTAGCAATAGTTCAAAATGTGTTTCTTGCCCATAGTGATCTGACAAGCTAGTTTTGTTTACTAGACTCTCAAAATGTATGTGTTTATAAATATGTTATCTATAAGGGTAGCACCAGTTTCACAAACTCTGGTAGGTTCTGTAATAGTTTGTCGTAGACCAAATGAACTAAGCAAATCCTGGAACGTTTTGACTTTCTTATCATTCTCCTTCATAAGATTTACATTGAAATCTCCACACAATACTATGGTGAGAAATTCTTTTTGTAAATAACAGCGTAAATGATGAAATACAAATTAGCACTCCGCCCCTAGCTTAACTCCTCCCACAATTCTGTAAAAGACTAATGAGACTTAAACCAACCGCAGAAATTGTCGAAGTTATACAATATCAATATGGATGTCGGCCGCAAAATATTCAGTTGTGTGCAACTACTGCATTTTGCCCTCATAAAACGCGTCGTAAATGTATGAGGAATAGTGTATAAGGTATTTCAGTTCTTGCATTTCTCATATGCTTAATACCATTGGCATGCCTCTGGCAATCAGTTCTGTCCGAAGCAGCCAAACGAACATTGCATATTAAGCAAAAAACTGCACTACCGTCATATTTTAAATGGGGAAAAAGTGACAAATACTTATGTACATTAGTAGCAAATCTATTACGAGGCATTGTTTTCTTAGATATGTAAATATTAGTTCTATATGAAACGATACATTAATTATGTACTTGGTATAATACTACAACATACAAAAAACACCAGCTATATTTTCAAAAGCGACACGTAAGTACATAACCTTGACCGTTCGACTAATCTCTGCAACAGCTCAACCGGTACTAAAACGAAATCTCTCTAGCGCGGTTTAACATGATTTATATTCAAGGTCGACACTACATGCCTGCTTCTCTACCGGTTTAGTTTATTTATGAATTTCTCGTATTCTTATATTAACCCGTAATATCGACGCCTATGCGAGTCCGCAAGTTTAGGTTACTCTAGTAATTAGTAAAAACTAAAAATCAATCAAACTCATAGTATTCAATAGGTACGCAGAGTTTCATTTCCTATCGAATAATTGAAACGTATACAGGATGTTCAATTAAAAAATTATAAACAATTCAACTTAGCGCTGAATTGCGATGTGCAATTGTTTCTTTCTAAATACCATTATGATCAGCGCAAAAATCACTACATCTTTGTTAGCTTAACCAACGTCCTAGCTACCATGATAACAATGGTAGCAATGCCGGGTGTATAATAATGCCTAAATTTTAATGGAAAATCCATAACAGAGCGGGTAATTTGAGATGTGTGGAATTATTTCCCTAACAATCACCGAAGGAAATCTAAATAAGTTTCCTCAATTTAGCACAATCACACGCTTACCGAAAACCCTGTTATTCAGAAAAAAAAAATAATTCGATCGAATTGTTCGAATCCAACGACTAAATATACAATAACCCCCAACGACGCTATCACCCAAAACGAAAGAAAACAAGGAAAACACCCTACAACGCACATTTATCCCGAAAATCCGTCAAGCAAATCTAAAAGTCTAATATAATACCCCATCGCGTACAAGCACAGCAGATGGATGAAGGGTTCGTAGTGGTGTGGCGTGATGGTCATCATTTTTTTTCTTGACGGGATTCGCACATGATCCGCGGCACTTGGGACGAGATATCCGGTTATTCAGTCATCTTCCCGCGATGTGGCGCTGCTTGTATCTGTTTTTACGTTGACGTATTTCGGGATTTCCGAAACCTATTATGCTCACTTCATCTTTTCCTTTTTATTTTTTTTACGGAAAATCTACGTATGAAAGAGGTGGAGGATACAATTGGAAAGGATGACGTTCTCTTTCTTTTCGGAAAAGGAAGGGAAACGGTGCAGAGGGGACGATATCGAATTTAATACAAAATGCGAAGAATGAAAGGATGGAAAGGAGGAGAAAGTAAAGAAATGGAATTGAATGGGAGACCTTTAAAGTGTGCCGGATATAATCGAACTTTGGCCTTGGCTTGTTCGAATCACCTAACTTACTAAAGACATAAAAAAATAGTGAAAAACAAAAAAAAATTAAAATGAATAGAAGAAAAAACAAGAAACTTCCAAACACGTCAGCACTGTGCTGCTGGTTCTAAGCGGAGATAAAGTGTGAAGGCAAGTTTGTTATCTTTCCGTCGAAGAATTTGTTTGCCGACAAACTCTTAGGGAATTTATATGTAACAGAGGAAGATAGACTTTCTTTAGTTCTACAAAAGGTACATATTCGACATTATTTGTTCCTGGTACATAACTTATTCTTTCCGGCCGCACCTTCTTTCTGTAGTGATTTTCAGCGTCACGATTATCTCGGAGACAGAAAAATCAACAAAATTTGGTGAACCCGCCTTGAAAGCCAATAGGAATGGCTATCACTATAATTTAATGCAAAGTTTGGCCATGTTCTCAAAGGATTCTTTTAATCCTACACCATGAGTTGGGATAGACGGTTTTTGGTCTGAAGGTATAAAGGAATATTGTTTTCATTACTTAAGCTTGTCACGAACTGCTTCATAAGTCCAAGTTTTATATGAAGAGGGGGCAACAGAACTTTTTCTCTAGAAATCATGGGTTCGGACAGTACATTTTTTTCTCCTGGTACAAGATTTGTTCTTAGAGGCCGGTGTTCTCTTTTCCAGTGCTCAGATTGTGCCCTGCCATCCCACTCACAAAGAAAACAGGGGTGCTTAGTGAAACCGGACTGTTGGCCAAGAAGAGTCGTCAGTACTTTTAAAATCTCCACACACAGTTCAGAAATGCTTACCATATTCAATTTTATCTAACATCGGCTTAAGGTTATTATAAGATTCTTTTAAATCAACAGAGTATGCAAGAGGCAATGAGAGAAGTAAATGTCCATTATGAAGCAAGACTCCTTTCATACTTCTCAATGAACTGTCTATAAAAAATCTCCAACCAACAGGTTCTCCAAACACCAAGCGTCATAAATAAACCTTCTCCATTTTTGCAGCGCACAGGTTTATCTGTTTTAGCAAAGAAAGGTGTGAATTCCCTCTCCCTATGCCTATACCAAGAAAATGTTGTGCCGGGGGTTAGTAACTTTTTTTCCATTAAACGTGATCCTAAAAGTTCTGCACTAATTTTGAGGAGATTTAGGTCTCTGATTAAACAAAATGAGCTCACTTTATGTGAACTATTCGGGCAAATGAGAAGTCTCACTTATTTCAAAAATGGGATCGGGATTTGATAATGGCTCAGATTCACATTCGGAGGAGTCTGTGCTATCCATATTCTGAGGAGGAGATGGAACTGGCACTTCATCACTATGGGGAATTGGCCGAATGACTGATTTCAATTTAAGATTCTTTATTGAATGCTGCTTTATTGACTAAAATCAGGTCCTTTCACCCTTGAAACAATTTTGTTTTTTAAAAATGCATACCAGTGTATGAAGTAAAACCGCCTTAAGACTTTTTTAGATGAATCAAAGAACAAACGCCATTTGTCGATTTTATTGGCTACCCCAAGCTCTTACATTCAGCCTCTCATATCGTGAGAAGCACAGATTGAGTCGTTAATGGAAAAATATTTTGAAAATGACTTGTGCAAAAACTGAAGGGAATTTTCCACCACTGAAATGTTGTCAAGAATTTTCCTCCCTCTATATAAATGCCCCACAGTTGAAATAGTTCTCCAGTTTTTTTTTATTTGCCAAAAAATTGCGCAAGAGCATGCAGATTACTGTTGGAATTGCTTCCTATATCGAAAGCAATTTATTTCTCAACTTGATCACAAAGCTGAAAAGCGCTGCTTCGCAGTCTAAATATGTATTCGAAAATCCTCGTATTTTGCCTTCATTGCACACCCTACACACACTTACAAACTATCCCATTAAATATTTGGACTACAGTAATTCCTCCAAGAAGATTTCAAATATCTGCACAAGCATTCTCGTCAACAATAATCTCCCGATTATCAACCCCACGTTCCAAACCGACAAACCATGCCGACATCCAGGGAGCTGCTGCATCACTCCGCTAAGGTGTCGTTTGTTATTTCACAATCGATTCTAGATTCTTGCGCTTCCTTCTTGAGAGAATCAAAGCATCCGTTTTCGACGTCGTCAAGGTGTGGTAAATGAGAGCTAAAACGACGACGTGATTTCGTCGTTTGTTATCATCTCCGTGTAAACGTCTTCCGTTTCTCTAGACTCGCATAATTTCACAATTCGGATTACCAATCCGATGTGATGCACGCTGCATGTGTAGGTGCAGGTGCTCGCGTCGTCTAGGTAAATGTATATTGAGGTAGATATTAAAGGCTTATGCTTAAATCGTACCCATTTGAGGTGGAGTGGATGTAGAAGAGCAACAGTTGTATTGCAGATTTCAAAGAGGAAGTTGTAAAGCGATGATGAGGAAATATTCTTACTTCTTGTCATAACAAGGAAGCGTTCTCTGTCTCACCCTGAAAACGAGGTATTGTGGGCATAAACCGCCTGTTCAGCTAGGAATGGGATAGCGCGGTATCTCGGGAACGAATGCAGATTTTATAATTCTAAAAACTTTGTCATAAATGTCCCTTATGAGTAGAGCCCGGTAACAGGGAGCCGTGCCATAGCCGTACCTGCCTAGTATGCAAAAACAATAGTAAGAAAATAGAAAAAAAATAACAGAACTAATACATAATTATAATACGTGAAAAGTAATGAAACACTCACCCTTTTAAACAGCCTTGGCTACGGAATAGTAAAACTAGAAGCACAATTATCAGTATTAACATCATATGGATAAGAGTGGCAAAAAGTTCACACCATTAAATGTGTTTCGACAGTTGTCTCTGCAAGCGATGTTCGCCGTAGTGAGAAAATTAGTTTATATTTTGAAAAAGAGCGTTCAACATCTACCGATGTTACACATGCATGACTAAAATACTCTTTGTACTTAGTGGATTATTCGATACACCATCACAAATTTGCTTTAGTGTGCTAAAATCGGGATCTTTCTGTAGAACACTCGAACATTTTTGAAACAGGATTATATTTTCCGTCCATAATTTGCAGAGACTCCAATAATGTTAACGATCTATTTTGTAATTGGTCTATTGCGCCAGCTAATTCTTTATAGTAGCTACGAATATTTTTTAAATTTGTTTCAACGGAAATATCTTGAAATTTCGACTGGCTCTCCTTAATAGCTGCAGCTTCGGCAGGATTGAATTGTGCAACAACAGCTTTTACTATTTTGAAATGTTCAGCATAATAAAAAGCTGCCTGCAACCATGTTCCCCAACGTGTAAGAATTGGCTCCGGTGGTTGACGAATACCAGGACACTTTGTGTGAAATGATCGTAGACGTTTGGGAAATTTCAAAAAGACTTTTTTTGTGCTTGCTATTAATGCATCTACCTCGGGAGAGCATTGTCGAATGGTTTCTGCCACAAGATGAAAAGCATGCACTTTACACGTAACATGTAAACACTTGCAACCATGTTCAAGAAGAGAACGGCCTACCGAACGCATTATCGCTGCGCCATCGCTCATAAACATCAACACTTTATCTTTTGAAATTTGAAATTTTTCCAACGTACTAAGTACAACCTTCGTAATTGCTGCAGCAGTACACACTTGTAGTCTTCGGCTAGCTAGTAACAGTGGTAATGTAGGTTTACTAGGGTCTAGTATGCGTACCATAATATTTACAATTGAATTTTTTTACAGTCTGTTGTCTCGTCAACACATAACCAAAGAAACTGTTTTTTCAATATGCGTTTCATTTTCTTTTCCGCGTCATCGCGTACAAATGCTTACGTGCCGTTTTCTCCGTTGGCAACCGCAACTCGGGGTTGTATTTGTCCCAAAAGACCTTAAACGGTTGTTTATCACATAAGCCTAGTTGCAAATTACAGTTTATCAACATGAGAATTACATTAAAAAAAATGCACTTCTCGGTGGCATGCCCAATTTTCGTTTTCTATGCTGTTCGGAATTTACGTGTCTTGTACAGTTCCACTTCTTATTTGACATCAAATGTATTTTTGACACTTTACAAACTATCTTACTCCCGTTGTAAAACAAATCAGGGAATTTAGAAATAAACTTATTTACTATGTCTTGAAAGGGTCGTTTTTTAGCCTTCGACATGTTCACTAAAAACTACAATTAATAACTACGTCTATAACAATAAAATCAACACGCCCTATCCGCTATCCAATGCTGAAGCTGAACTGAGTGATGATGATTTGTCGTGTCGTATCATAATCGACCAGCCCTCCCCGCCCACCTAAACAAAGTCACACCGCCGCTGCGATTGCTCTCCAATTACCAGGCTCTACTCATAAGTCTGTCCTGTATACGAGCGCATAAACATTTCAAATGATTAAAATTATTCACAAGATATGGTACACGCAGATCAAGCCTCTTGCTGTGTGTATTACACATACAATGTTTTTTTACTGTGCGTACAAAAAGTTCTCATTTAAATCATTCTAAACGGCGATGTCTTTATGACCGTACGCAGGTCATAAAACTGATGAGGTTTGGTTTATCGCATTACAACAACGTAGGCCTCGTATAATATTCACGTGCTACGCAGTATAGGCAAGAAAGTGGACGGCAACAAGGTAATAATTATAACTTTCAAAGCCCGGGTGTCCTTTTTTTATTGCTATCGTCATACAGCGGAGTCGTTTTACCGTACGTCATGCCAGACCATTTATCTCGATTTATGATCGAAAGGAGTGTAATACATGACTTTTTACGTCGATTACGTGAATTATGTATGTATATGAACGAAGTTAATTGGAGGAAGTTATTTTTAAGAATGGATGTGGTATTGATCGTGTTACATTTGTTTTTAAACTGCGTGGAAAATTAATTAAACAGAATTGGGAAACATTAAAGTATCGGCACACTCCTCATTAATTTGGAACAATTGTTTGGGAAATTCGTAGATTATCCTTATCAACCGTACCGCTGAAAGATGCGAGGAAAAGATTTTAATCCTAAACATGCAGAGATATTTACAAGCACCTATTTTTACCGCTTATACACTCTAAAACATGCGAAATATATGAAACTAAAAAAAAAGATTCTAGCCCGTAGCACAAAACGTAAGCAGTGAATGTGGGTGTTATATTAAGAAGGAAGAATAAGTATTCTTTAGTGTGTATGGGACGTGTACTGGAGAAGTGGTTGGTGCGGAGGTTTTTGAATACAATATCTGAGAGTGTTGAGACTAATATGGAGCAGGAAGAATTTGTCGAAGAGGAAAATGATGAATCTCTTACGGAGGATAGTATTAGTGAGGAAGAATTTATTGAAGTGGAAAAATACGAACTTTGTATGGAGGACGGAATTAGCGAAAAAGAAGATCTGCAAGGGAAAAAAGGAGAAGATAGCGAAAGTGAATCAAATGCTGATACTGAAACGTTCATATTAGTTGAAAACATAGATAACATACATGATTTGGACGAGTTTTAATTTAAATCATATATGTAGTGCGAAATCTAAATATATTGATTGATCATAATTTAGGTTTTTGATATAAAATTCGCAACTTGTATTATATTGATGAACGTTTCAAAAATGCTTATAATTTGGCAACACTGCAACAAGGCGAATGGTTCTGAGCGATACAAAACATACCTGTGATATTTCTTTTAGGTCGCAAGCGGTCCCCAGACCGCAGGTTAGACACATGATTTACTTTTCCTCACAAAGTTTTTTTCTCTATTAAGGCTTAGATTATAAGAATTTTGGCAAACACAATGTTCACACCACACTCCGCACTGTATTGTACCTACTAGTAGGTACAATAAAGAGCTGAATTTCATAAAAAATGTAGCTATTTACAACGGTTACTCTTCTATAGATGTCGATCGCATGCTTAAGAAAGTCCAACATAGGCTCTACGTCAGAAACTCCACGACCTTAGTTCCAACGGGACCCCCGATAAGAAATTTGTGAAACTTCCCTTCCATAGAGTATCGAAGGGCATTGGTAAAGTTTTTAAGGAACAAGAGATAAACGTGTGTTTCAGTTCATGAAATACACTCAAAAACCTTCTTGGCAATCCAAAAGATAAACCTAAAATAATAATAATAATTCATGCCTTCACATCCCCCAACAGCTTTGGCCAATTACAGGGGGCATCGGCCAGCCATAAGATATTATTACGCCTGCGCCCGCAGAGCGTCTTAAGATGTTCACCATCAGAATTCGCCAAATTTGGATTAAGGAAAACTACGGAAAGCCTTTCTCTGAGAGTGACGGGTCCGGTACCCCGAGATTGGTAGCCCGGCGCGCTAGGCACCGCGCAACCAGTCTCTGAAATGAGAGAAAGATCCGAAATTTACAAAATTACATGTGATGATTGTAATAAATCCTATTACGAAACGAGCGATAGGTACTAAATTTAATGAACACATCGGGTGTTACAGGTACGGGAAGATATAAGCGTCAAGTGTCGCACATCACATAAACAATACAGGCCATAGTATTAAATTAGAAAACCTACAATTAATTAAAAACGTGATTTCGTCGCGCGAGTTGGACGCCTATGAGACTATTTGCATAAATAAAAATATAAACCTCATCAATAAAGAAAAGGAACCGCTACATTTCTCATGTTTGTTCGATGTATTACAGTAAAGGCCTTTCTTGATTTATGGTTGTACTATGACAAAGACGTCGATCCCCCCGCACATTCCGCATGTATTTTAGTTTAAGAGAGAGGAGGAAAGAAACAAATTTTAACGAACAAAAAGGACAGAACCATTGGCTCACCCGAATTTATTAGGATGTGATGACCATATGACTGGGTTCGTGATGATAAAACTTCCCTTTTTTCTCCTTGTTTTACTTGTTTTCTAGCCTAAACGGCAAAGCAGGTACTTGTATATATATACACATAAGGAAAGAAAATGCGCTATACGAAAAAGCGTACTTGCGACAATGGTAAATGCGAATGGGTGATTCACCACAAGCGGAGGGGTTAGCGGCAGTCGATGACTCAGGACGGTTACCGATGTGGTTAGTTACAAGGTAGACTACAGTAAGTGGGGACGATATTAGTAAAAATTTCTAGAGTGTCTATTTCTCTTTTCTTTTATTTCATCAGAATCTGTTTTTATTTTCCTCTTTAGAATTTCTTATTACTTTCGTCTAAGCTTCGTAGCAACAACAAAATATATATGCGACACTCTTATTTCCAGGCGACCATGACTTCAAATTATTACGTGCGCTCTCACACAGTAGGTCTACATCCCAATATTGTTACAAGCGTACTAGCGCGCGACTCGCATCGAATCGATCGGATTCCACTCAATCCCCTCCTCGCTCTCTCTCCGTATATACATATATAGATATAGATAATTTCACGTTTTCCCAATGTGTATATATACAAACCTTATTGTATATATAGATATATATCTTTACAATTTCCTGGTCACTTATGTATATTTGCTTGTTTTCTTTCATGGTGGTCCCCGTAGCTGGCCTGATGATGTGTTTTTGAACACGAAACCGGTCACCTGATAGTTAATAGAATTTGTGAGAAAATTGGACCTGCTTTTTATTTTCCTTCATATAGATATATTTCCTGAAAAGAAGGGATGTAGCGGGTTCGTTTGATTTATTATATGTTCTCTCACATCAATCAGTACTGGGCTGATGATGATGACCCACGTGGCTTCGAAAAGGCCTTCCCGATTTAATTAATAATTTGTGTAGTGCTGAGTATACCGTGAATATTGTGTTTGCCATACTACCCAAAGTCCTTGCTATCATTATAGGAATTTTACTTGTTCAAGCACAGTTTTGGGATGACAGGATCGGCGATTGTAAATTACTGCGGACGAACCGTTGAGGTATGTGAATTGCAGTGAACAATTCTCGGGTAGATTCTTTAACAGATGCAAACTGCAGCGTAGTAGATGTGTTTATATGATATGTAGAATTAGTTTAAATTCTCAGAACGCATGAAACTTCACCCGCTGCAATTTACGTTTGCCCGACAGGGGATTACACCAAAATGATAGGGGAATTTTTCCAAGACGTAACATAAAAAATTAAGACACTCTTTCAATAATACATTATTTGAAAATGTATCTCTATCTTTGTGTTACGAGTTTCCAACTCTACAACGCACACTTACGATAATATAAACCGAAGCACTAAAGCGCATATTCATTTCCGCGTGCACTGCATAAACGTAACTAACAATCTCCTTAACGACTTTCCTTTTGTCGCCGGAAAACGCCGCTAGCCAACTAGATCACAATAAACGGTTAATAAACGCTATACCGTTTCCTCGAAGGCTACTGTTCTGGCGATTGCAGCATTAACTTTAAAATTACGTGATTGTACCGAGTTTCCTTCTATAAAAGTTCACCAGATTTTCCACGCTGTAGAAACAGTTGCTTTTCCTTTAGTTGTGGGATAACTGCCAAATTTGGTTGCAGTGGGAAAGTTTACATAGATAAATTGTAACATTTTGTTATCACTACAATAATTTATGCATTTATACTGTGAAAAACGTAGTAGTCTTGAGATTTTCAACTTTTTAATGAAAAACAGTAAGTAAAAGTAATTACTTTATTATTTGACACCAAACGGTGTATTTAACAACTTAAAATAAACATGAATCAAGTACAGAAAGCAAGAAGTACACAGAAAATATATCAAGGACAATGCAAAAAAGAAATTATCCGCTAATTAAAAAAACTCCTCTAATGAGTAAAGTTGTTTCTCCAATAAAGAATGTTTCGCGGAATTCTTGAAATGCCTATATGTTTTTCTCACAATGCTTGTGATTTTAAAAAGGCTAAAGTAGATCATCTACAGAATGATGTTCAAACAAAAGTGAACTTTAATGTAAAAAGTGCCTAGTAACAATAACCAAGATAATGCTAACAAACATACAAAAACAATGTGAGAAGATAAAAGCACTAACGCTTTTCGCTCGTGCCCATATTGTTGTTCATCTCTCAGTTTATGCATCTAATCTTCAAAAACAGCACTAAAATATTTCCTGGCGCCACTTAGTGTCTAGAGGTATAGTCATGCCCCCCTAGAAATTAGCAACAGAAACCGGGATGCAGATGCCATACTTACCCATACAATGATGTAACCTTTAACGTACAACGTTTCACAAACATTTTCAAAAAGTGCCGGTTGATTGATTGATTGATTTTCCTATCAAAGCAGGGCTGGTCTTTACATCCCTAACACTGAAGCTTAGTAGCCTATTGTATTATTCCTGCTTCGGTTTTGTTTTACTTGAACAAGTTAGTTCCCGCAATCAGGTTTAAGAGCCTATGTAGTAAATCTCTCTCCATTGGTAGTTCAATTGTGCTTCGCGTAGCGAATCTGCGTTGAGCTAGCGCTGCACATTCGAATATAATATGATGGGCTGTTTCCTCCTCCTCATTGCAAAGTCTACATAAAGGTTCATCTTTGTAGATCCCCATCTTATGCAAGTGGCCTCTCAAACAGCCATGTCCTGTTAATAGACATGTTGCTGCCCTAAGCTGTATCTTGCTTAATTCAAGCAGGTCAGCAGTCAGATGTTGCGACGGTCTTCCCATCATCCGTTTGCTGTGCTTTTGTCCAGCTGCATGTTTCCAATTTAATTGGTGTTGTGTGATGATCCCCTCATTAATTGCACCACGCACTGCACTCTTGGTAATACCTAGACCCGGTTCAGGGCCTATATAATTCATTTTTGAATCTTCCCTCGCTAGCTGGTCCGCAACTTCATTGCCTCTGTGCCCTGGCTCCCACACCAATGTGACCTTGTAATGTTTAGACAGAACCATTAGGGTTTGCAGGCACTCCCATACTAGTTTGGAGGTTATACGATAAGATGCTAGTGCCTTTAAGGCTGCCTGACTGTCAGAGAGAATGCAAATCGTCTCACCCTGCGGTCGCCGACGCAGACTCTCCCACGCGCAGGTTTGTATAGCATATATTTCTGTTTGAAATACCGTGGTGTATCGCCCAAGTGGTACACATACTTTGTATCGCTGGTTTTCTCATATACACCAACGCCAGAAGTAGTGCCCGTTTTGGACACATCTGTGTACCAGACTAGTGTTTTCGGTTTTCTCCCCTCTGCATCCCTCCATTCTTCCCAATTCAAGAAAACTTTGAAAAGTTTGTCATAGGAGATCCTGGAGATTGTTGTATCACTACCCATATCATAGATAGGGTTTGTTACTACTGCTTCTATTCTGGTGTGGCCAGATCCACTGTGGGATCTCCAGTTGCAAGTATTTTTTATTCTGTATGCACCCATTCTGGCTTCTCCTTTGATATAAATCTCAAGAGGAGGTAGGTTTAGCATGGTTTCCATAGCAGCTGTTGGAGTGCTTTTAATAGCTCCTGTTATACATAGACATGCCAGTCTCTGAATTTTCGAGAGACTAGTTATCGCATGCTTCTGTGCGATCTTAAGCTACCAAACCAGGCAGCCATAAGGTATCATGGGTCTTACCACCGTAGTGTACAGCCAGTACGTCATATGTGGTTTGAGTTCCCATGTTTTCTCAACTGTTGTCATTAGTACCTGTTAATGTAAATGAGTATTTTCTTAACTTAAAACTAAATGATTTACTTGGAAGAAACATTTCTCTGTCTTGATTTTTTTTACCCAACAAAATATTTATTTAATACAAATAAAATTTCAAGAAAATTATTTTCTCATGTTAAGCATTTTTATAGTCCTGAAATAAAAATATTTTCTTGAATAGAGACAGAGTTCTGCAAGGAAATCTATTTTCTTGATTCAGGAAACTATTACCCTGCGTGTAGAAGAGGAACCCTATAACAGTACCTACGCCATACTGCAATCTTAAGTAAATTTCTGCATAATATAAAGAAACGAGAGGTTGAGGAGCAGCGGCAAATATTTTCAAAAAAGAACTCTCCATGCAATCCAATCAACGCTTGATTCAAAACCTTCTCGTACTATCTTTAATCAATCCGCGCAATCACCTCCGAAGTACACCAAAACGCGTAATCGATGTTAAATAGAAGAGAAAATTACAAAAAGAGGAACATGAAACAAAAGAAATTAAAGAAAATTTTGCACGGCAACGTAAAATAATATAATAAAATGTTAATGTATTCATGCTTTTCTTTTCTTTTCATTTCCCTGACGAAAGACCACAGTTACCCGCTCTAATTAATCATCAGAATGCATCATCAACCATTAAACGCGATTCACAGCCAAGACTGTTGACGGAATATTCAAATCAAACGTTTAATATCATTTCCATCGTTTAGCACACACAATCAGCTGAGGAGGTCGATTTTGAATATGACTTCTGTGCGCTTGTAACGGTTCACATACAGAAAGGGTTTCTTGATTTAAGCAAGTATTACTTGCAGATGTATTTGATAACTATCTATATTTTTTGATTTGTTTCTTTGTCATTACACAAATTTGATTCAACTCACAGTTCCTTTTTTGTAGCTTTTAGATATACCAGCATTAAGGTTCATAACTAGAGTTGCTCAATTTGCGTCAACAGCCAGTGGCGGCGCATAACAGTTTACACAAAATAAATAGTCAGAAATAAAATATAATACGTGCTCAAACACTTACCGTCTTAAGAGTCTTCCGTGAAATCACAAAGTAAATAACGTCTGTTAAATATCTGCAACATTAGATATGTTTCCACAATTGTTTCGGCAAACCGAGTGCGGCGTGAGGAAAAAGTGTGTTTATATGCAGAAAACGAACGTTCTACATCTAGTGACGTTATATTTGCGTAACTAAAATAATCTTTGGAACAACTTAACGGTTTTGTTGACGCACCTTCACAAATTTGTCTTAATGTTGCAAAATCAGAATCTTTCTCTAAAACACCTTTCAAACTTTTCTAGAACACAAACATTTTTTGCGTCTTCTACCGCGCGTAGCTGTGCGTCAGCATGTTACACTCTTTGCAAAGATTCCTCTAACGACACCGAAGGATTTTGTAATTTTTCTATTGCCTCCACTAGTCCGAAGTAATTGTTCTGAATAGTTTTTGAATCCGTTTTAACCTGACTATCTTGAAATTTCGACTGGCTTTCCTTGATAGCCGCAGCTTCCTTTGGATCGAATTGTAAAACCACGTTCTTAACATTCTCAAAATATTTATGATAATAAAACGCGGCCTGTAACCATGTTCCCCAACGTGTAAGAATAGGTTCTGGTAGCTCAGGCAATAGGGGGCACAGTCTGTGAAATTTGCGAATACGTTTTTGGGGATTTGACAAACACTGCTTTTGTATGCGCTATTAAAGCGTCTACCTCAAGATAACATTTTCTGATACTATCTGCCACATGACTGAAAGCATGAATTTTACACGTAATATGTAACAAGTTAGCAGTATGTTTTTTTAAGAGACCGGCCTACAGAAAGCGTGTTTGCGGCACCATCACTCTAACACTAACTTTGAAATTACTTCGGCAGTACATTGTTGTACTCGTCTGGAAGCTAATAGAATTGAAGGTGACGATGGATGTGGTTCCGTTGTACGTACCATTACATTAACCACAGAATGTTTTTTATGATCTGTTGTTTCGTCCACACATAACCACAGTTTTACTTGGTAATTTGCAGTCCGAATATTTATTCCAAAAGAAGACATATGCTTCCTTCACTAGTAAATTAAACGGTAGATTACACGCAATAAAGGTAACACATAAATTAAATTTAAATTTGTTATAGTGTCGTGTGCAATTTTTTTTGAGGAATACTGTTTTCTATTTACGTGATGTAGACAATCCCTTTTGGACCAACACATTAAAGGGATATTACAAACTACACATTGAATTTTAACGCGATCATAATTTAGGTCAGGCATTTCTGCTATAAATTCTGTAACTTTGTCCAACATTGGTCGTTTTCGCGACGTAGGCAACATTTTTAAAACAAACGTAGAACTACGAAATAGTATTTACGGTAGCGTATATGTATACACAACAGATCTGGTTGCGACTCGCAGTTATACTGAGGGTTGTATCGAACCTCCGCCACTCTCCGTTGGCGCTAGGGAGCAACTCTAGCTATCATTTAAAAGTTGATAAGATTTATCTAAATAATCCGACGTGTTCAAAGCAACAGTAACCTTGTCTTTATCAGCTCTAGACTGTAATACAGGATCGCCACGTATCACCGCGAAAGCAACGTGAGGAGAGAAAATACTACCCAACGGACATATTTCTACCTGCCCAGCGTCATCAGCGTTGCTCCGAGTGCTTCTCTACCTGCGATTCCATCAATACCATGAGAAGCTATATTAGCATTATTGTTGGTTGCCGTATACCTAGTCCATCATCATTCATCAATCACATTTCGTTTGTTTCCGTTGAAGAAAATAAGCAGCTTAATGTAATGTTAATAAGTTTTCCTTAAGAAGTGCGAGCTTAAGACTGCACCACCGCATACTTGCACTTAAGATCAGCGCAAGAAATAAAAGAAAACTAAACGAAGGAACTCTCGAACGTGCAGATATGCGTCCTTCTCGTTCAGGCGGTCTTGAGATCCTCCGTAAACAAGACATGATACCTCTCGAAGCGTAAAAGTAAACTTTCTGCCGTACCCTAAGTAATTTGCATAATTACCGTTGTTTCAACGGCAGCTGCTTACTTTCTACAGAACTCCTCGCATAATTTCGGCAATAATCGTTAATAGAAAATTTTATTGGCGCTGTTGTTATTCGTTTATTCGTGTGAAACGAGGTCGTTCTTGGAAACTGCGTTGAGACTTGGAAAGAAATCTGTTTAAGCGTAAAGAACAGAAGAAATAAAAACACAAAAAAAGGATAGTTACAGATAAAGGTAATATTTTTTCTCTTAGGCTGTTTAAGTTAAAATAAAGAAAATTTCAAGCATCGTTATTATTAAGTATTATAAATTATAAAGATGGGGGCCCAGGATCCCTCGAAACGACATATTGGCGTTCATAGTCGATAGTACGTTGCTATTCAGTACTTTGGCTACATTGTAGGAGCAACTGCCCTTGAAAATCTCATTCCTATGCTTTAGAATTGACAAAAGAGAATTATAACAGGTGTTCCTGGTACGCGATTGATATCTGAATCTAACTTTACAATATAGATATACGGGTCTCTTATGTTTCACTCTCTTTGCAGATGATAGTTCCGAATGTAAGACTCTCAAGCGAGCCATATTCAATGTGTCACTATCCTGCGGCATCTTGGTAACACCTCGTCTACCCCGCATTCTGTGGATAAAGCGGGTGCAGCTATTCTGAACACGCTGCATCCTCGGCAAGTCGTACTTGGTCAGACAGCTCGAATAAATTGTGTACGCTTAATTGAAATGACTTAATACGAGCGCTTCACACATTCAGCGGGTGCAATTCTATCTGATCTGATGTGAATATCTAGCGAGGACTGTACAGATTGGCGAGATGTTTTGGGTCCGAATATTATCATTTGTGTTTTCAAATAGTTAATTTGCAATTGATGTTAATCGCAGTAGAGAAATAGATCATGCAATTTCTCGTTAATATTACGCTGAGCTTCAAGACGTTGTGAAGGGTTAAAAGATAGATATAATTGCGTATCGTCAGCGTACATATGGTATTCACAATGCTTGATTGCAGATGGAAGATTACTGGTATATATCGAGAACAAGAGCGAGCTGAGAATCGCTCCTTGTTGGACTCCTGCAGAGATCCTTATTTTCTCAGACAGAGACTCATTCAATATAACCTGTTGCATTCTGTTGCTTAGATAGGATTTCTTCAGGGGCAAAGCAGATTCTTCCAAACCTATGGAGTCTAATATACGTAGTAAAATGTCGTGATTTACTCTATCGAAGGCCTAGCAGCACAAGAACAGTAATTTCGCCACGACCAGTTGCTCGTAAGACATCATCGATGATGTAAGTCAGTGGAGTAATGCAACTGTGACCCGGTCTAAACCCCAAGTGACACACGGGCAACATTTGTGCTTCATTGACAAAGAGCTGTAATTCTTGCTCTAGACATCGTTCAAATATCTCGGAGAAGGCCGGCAATATACTAATTGGACGAAGGTCCTTAAATCCTTCAATATTGGACGTTTTGGGAATTGGTCTAATGAGAGCAGATTTCCACAACGAAGGATATGTGGATGTTTCAATACAAGTATTATATATATGTACCGCGTAATCCATCAGCAAAGGAACACAAATCTTCAACATTCTCATATCTAAATTATCAACACCGCATGCATTTGAACTCAATTTATTCAATGATGCAGTTATATCCAAAAAGGTAAGCGCCTTAAAAGTGAATTTATATTCATCTAAATTCCAAGTAGGATAATGAATGAGTGGGGTGACAAAAGAATTCACTGAAGTCGCAAAATATCTATCTAAAGCATCTACATCATTAATAAAGCCCGGTACAAAGTTATCAGAGGTTCTACACAAATTAAGCCCGTTTAGTTCTTTCCGCGCTGTCTTTAGTGGACGTAAGGTTCATCGAACACCTGCAGCCTTGGCCAAAAGTATTGAGCACCCTGGAAATTTTACCAATACACAAAATCTGTAGCTCTAAACTAATTCAAGTCTTTATTATTGGTTTGTCGGCAACTAAAGTATTTTGGAAACAGCAGCCGGATGGATTAGTAAGCCATGAAACATATGCTGCAACACAATTTGCGCAGTTGTCATGTGCCTGATATTTGTTTAATGTATTTTCTGCGTTAGTTCTGAACACATGCGGTTGTGTGGTGCGCTTATTGTAACTTCATTTGGTGGATTTAATAGTTTAATGAAAATATGCCAAAAAAAAAGGGAACTCTCGTTTTGCAACAACGTGCCCAAATTCAGCTGTTGACGGAGTTAGCCAAATGGCAAATGGAAATCTCTAGTATTATAGTATGCTCGCGCCGCGCTGTGCAGTATACTATTCAACGGTTTGCTAATACTAGATCATTCAGCAATAGGCATAGATCAGGACGACAACGCCTCACTACGAAGCGTGAAGACCGACAATCAATAAGAGAGTCGCTGAAACGTAGGAAGAAAACTTCATTTGAGCTTGCTGCTCACTGATCAGTGGCAATTGACACGAGGACAACACGCAGAAGGCTGCATGGAGCTGGTCTGGAAGGTTACAAAGCCAGGAAAAAGCCATGGCTTTCTGAGAGAAATAAAAGGGTACGTTACTTGCGGGCTCTAAAATATCAAAGTTTGACCAAAGAGGATTGGTCAGAGATCGTATGGTCCGACGAATCGAACTTTGAAGTAACTTAAACGATTGTTTCTCCGGTACAAGCAAACTGTCTTTTTGAACTAAGAGTTATTTTCTGTGCAGTAAAATTTCACATCGTAAAAATCATGTTTTTTCACACATTTCTAGGTTTTCGGAACACCTGGTGTATCGTATGTGCAACGCCGGGTAGGTGAAGAATACCATCTGACGTGTGTAGTGCCAACTGTGGAACATGGTGGAGGCAATATAATGGTTTGGGGCTGTATGGCTGGATCGGGCGTTGGTGAAATGTTTGTATGTGAAGGCCGAATGGATTCCGAAAAGTACATAATGTACTCGAAACTACACTTCTACCATCGTTTTCGAGAATTTTCAGAAATATAAACATGGATGACGTCAAATTCCAACAAGATGATGCGCCTTGTCATAAATCTGCCCGAACAATGAGGTAGCTTAAAGAAAATAATATGGACCTTCTTGAGTGACCTGCGCAGTCTCCGGATTTGAACCCCATAGAACATCTATGGGGTTATACTAAAGCGTAGGATCCGGAACCACTTAATTTCTTCGAAAGAACATTTAAAAAGACATCACAGACACGAGTGGAACACGAGAAGCGATGATGAATGCAAGAAACTCGTGTCATCTATGCCTAAAAGAATTGCTGCCGTTATAAAGGGAAAGGGCGGTTCAACAAAATATTAATTTTTATCGTTCAATAAATCCTTAATATCTACTAAAGCTGTTTATACTCTACCCCAACCCTACGTACCGGTGCTATTGATTAAAAGCATGGGTGCTCAATACTTTTGGCCAAGGCTGTATGTAGAAAATATACGTTCTTTTCACGTCTAATGGCACAATTAACTTCGTTCTTTAGTGTTTTGTAAAAGTCTACGTGAGTCGTATTTTTAGTTTTACGATAACGCCGAAGAGCAGCGTTCCTAGATTTCATCATTAATTTAATGTTGTATGTAAGCCAAGAAGAGGATGGTTTATTTGTAGGTACTTGTTTTAACAGAGCATGTTTGTTGAAGACACGGATAACGTTGGTATTAAAGAAGGATACTTTCAAGTCTACGATAGGTAGATCGTAAATCAAGTACCAAGGCACACTGTATAGATTCCTGCAAAAATCGTCGTAATTAAAATGTTTGAAAGATCTTGTCTGAAGAGATCTTTTTACTGGTTTCTGAATTCTCAAGGATATAGTACAAGATACACATTTGTGATCAGAAAAGGCAACCTGAAACACTCTCAGTTTTTGTACAAATACATGACTATGTATTTGTAACTTGTAACTTTAATGTGGGTTCTCCAATGGATATCCACGCCACCACCCCTGAGTCCTCTGTCATTTCTAAACAAGTTATAACCTTTAATATTAAACAAATGACTAGGCAAATTCGGCGACAGCCAAGTTTCAGATAATGCAACAAGATCAAAATTTTCGGACTCTAATATAGCTTTTAGATCTTCAAATTAAGCCAGTAATGAACGTATGCTGATATGAGCCACCCTCAATGCCATGATCAATTAGTTTTAACTTTATCTCGCAAGTATATTTTAACTAAATGTACGAGGGATGATCGTAAAACAAGGTTTCCAAAGCCCTACAGCAGCAATAAGACGTGTTAGACGAAATCCGACAACATTGGCGTGTGCAGTAGCTCCCCCACTCTATATACGTACCACTCCCGTCTCGCTACGCCGCTCAGTGTTGGCTAAGCAGCCGTCCAAGATGGAACTCCCGATCGCCGCTACCGCCAGGTACGAAATTCGCGCTGTAATACGTTTTCTAACCGTGAAAGGGGTTTATATAGACACTCATCGTCAATTAACCGAAGTTGGAGAAAAGTGTAAGTAATTCACTGGAGGTCGGAGGGAAATTCACGATGAAGAGCGGATCGGAAGATCATCAGTTTCAGAAGAAATCGTTGAAAAGGTCGAGAGCATACTGCTTGAAGATCGGAGGGTCACCATTCGTCAACTCGCTCTTCGGATTCCTGAGATTTCCAACACCACAATTGAGAAGATTTTGACCGAAAAACGGCTACTGCAAGGTGTGCGCGCGGTGGGTACCGCGAATGCTCACGGAAGACCATAAGCAGAAGCGCTGCAAGTGTGCCCAGGCGTTTCTTCATGTCAAGACAACAAGGAAGAACTTTTGGACTCCATTGTTGCGGGCGACGAAACGTGGGTGTTTCATTTCACTCCCGAAAACAAGCAACAATCACACGAATGGCGCCACTCAACTTCGCCGAAGCCAAAGAAGTTTAAACAAACGCAGTCTGCTGGCAAAGTCATGGCAACCATCTTTTGGGACAGGAAGGGACTATTGCTGGTCGACTTTTTACCTTCTGGGACGACAATAAACGGAGAGGAAGACTGACTGCAGGTGTGACGCTTCTTCACGACAATGCTCGGCCCCACGTCTCTCGTGAAACCCAGGAAATGCTGACAAAATTTGGCTGAACTGTCATGTCCCCCCCCCCCTCTCCCGTCCGGACCTAGCTCCAAGCGATTACCACTTGTTTCCAAAATTAAAGGAACACTTGGGTGGCGTATGCTTCGGTACCGACGATGAAGTCAAAGAAGAGGTTATTCGATTCTTGAAAGGACTGGCGGCAGAATTCTACGACATGGGGATACAGAAGTTGGAGCACCGTCTGCAAAAATGCTTGGATAGAGATGGCGATTATGTCGAAAAATAGCTTTCTTCACCTTTAAAACGATGTGTAATGTTAAGGAAATAAAGAATGCTGTCCATTTTTAAAAAATATGGGAACCTTATTTTACGATCATCCCTCGTATATGATACATAATCTTACCAGCAATCTGCATCAGAGACCGAAAACATACACTTAAAGATAACTATTCTACATACAGGTAAAAGTTACATCGTACTATTTTTTCTCCTTCATAGCTTTACCAGCAGACTAATCGAACCAGATCTCAACTTGCGTGGTTGTATGATTTCAGTTTATCGATAGAGATATTCTTCAGAGTCGCTAATGTATCACTTGTTAGAGAGAGAGTAAGTGGGTAATAGATATTTATGTTACAGGGAACGTAAGTGCAGTTTTGCAATTGGGAATTTTCGCTTCGGTGTGCATCTCGGGTACATCTGGAACAAACAAGAAGTAATTTAATTGTTTTGCAACATTGAAGACGTCCATTCTTGTGCCTCTGGGATACCATCGCTGGTTACCATAATTGCTTTAAGTTATATGCCAAGAACTTGCTAAAATTCCTTATTATTACTATTATTAAAATAAGATTGTAGAGCAAAATATGCAACAGTTGCTTCTAATAAGTTCCACCCAGTCGATTTTCCTCGGCTTCTAAAGTTTATGCAGCACCATCAGCCTCCTCAACTAACCAACTCGACGCAAAAGCATTTGTAACATCTCCACTAACACCCTAGATCGATAATGGAACTCAGATCGTTAAACTATTTAATAACAATGCCAAGCATTTGTTGTTTCGCTCGTTTTTGCTATTCGAAACAGTAACGGCACATTAATTGAAACGTTAGACTATTGGGAATTGCTTTCTCGGTGTTGGCGAGGGAAATGGTAAAATCCTAACGCCCAACAGCATCTCGAGTTAGTTACATAGTTTTAAGACGGTGAAGGAGGAAATGTTGCCCGTAGGATCGATCATTTTTGGTTTTGTTTTGTTAATAGCGTAAGTTCTGTTATATTCCCAACGTAGACTTCGCATTTCGAAGGTGTAGCGTGCTAATTTTGATTGCTATTTGAATAGAAGCTTGTTTAATGATTAAAACGAGTTAATGTCTCTGCGCGGCATAGGCGTGCGCTCTCTTCAGTAAGTATTATACCAAAAAAATAAGTAATAAATTGAATAACAATAGCAGAACCAATCAAGAATTATAATTACTGAAAAGTTGTGAAACACTCACCCTCTTAAGCAGCGTTATCAAGTAGGTTAACGGGCTGCATCGGAATTATCGCACATTAAAAGTAGAAGCACCATTATAAGTATTATCACCCAGCGTTTAAGAATCGTAAAAAGTTGACAGCATTAGACATGTTTCCATAGTTGTCTATGAACGATATTCGCCGTGGTGAAAAAATTCCTTTATATTTTGAAAAAAAAGGTTCGACATCTACCGATGTAATACATGCATAACTAAAACTCTTTGAATTCAGTTAATGGATTAGTCGTTGCATCATCAGAAATTTGTTTTAATGCGATAAAATCGAAGAAGCATTTGTCTCCTTCTGGAATAAATATGCGGACTGTAAATTACCTAGTCGGACATCGATATGAAATGTAGTGCCATTTGTGGACATATAGAAAAAAGAATGAAAACGGAATTGAAAGATAAAAAACTGTGGCTGTGTGTGGACGAAACAAGGGATCGTTAAAAACATTCTGTGGTTAATGTAATGGTACGTACCATGGAACCACATCGACCGTCATCCTCCTTCTTACTTGCTTCCAAAAGAATTATAAATTGTACTGCCGATGAGATTTTAAAGGTGGTGTTGAACACATTGAACAAATTTAAGTTTCAACTAAGCAACCTTTAATGTTTATGAGTGATGGTGCCGCAAACATGCGCTCTTTGGGCCGATCTCTTAAAGAACACAGTGGTTACTTCTTACATGTAACGTGTAAAATCCATACTCTAAACCTTGCGGCACAAACGATTCCTACATGTTTCCCACTAGTAAATGCATTGATTGCTAGTACAAAGGCAGTGTTTCTAAAGTCCCCGAAACGTACCCGACTATTTCACAAACTGTGTCCTGATTTACCTGAACCAACACAGCCGATTGTTACACGTTGGGGAACATGGTTGCAGGCTACGTTTTACTTCAACAAATATTTTGATCAAGTAAAGAAGGTAGTTTTAAAATTCAATCCGACAGAAGCTGCAGCAATCAAGGAAAGCCAGGAAATATTTCAAGATAGTCAGGTTAAAAGAGATTTACAAACTATTCACAACAATTACTTCGGACTAGCGGAGGGAACAGACAAATTACAAAATGTTTCAATGTCGGTAGTGGATTCTGTTCAAATTGTGAATGATGTTCACGCATATTTATGCGCTGTAAAAGGCGAAACAAATTGGTGTGTAATACGAAAATTTGAAAGTGTTTTAGAGAAAGACCCCGATTTTCTTATATTAAAACAAATTTGTGAAGGTGCGTGTGAAGATGCATTAAGTTGTTTCAAAGATTATTTCAAATATGTAAATATAACATCGCTAGATGTCGAACAGTCGTTTTCGGCATTAGAAAGCATTTATTCCGCACGTCGTACTCACTTGACTGAAACAGCTGTGGAAACACATCTAGTGATTCAAATATTTAACAGATGTTACCCAGTTTGTGATTTCACGGAAGACTTTTAAAACGGTAAGTGTTTCAGCACGTTTTATAATTTATTTCTTACCTTCTATTTTATGTACAAACTTTTATGCGCTCGCCACGCCTCTGACTGTTACCACATATTTGCCCAGGTTATTTATCAGTATCCAAATGGCTGTGTACGGTGATATAATTTAAAATAGATTGTATTAAAACAGAACACATTTAAAAACAACTCTTCGTGTTCAAAAATAATTTTGTTAAATATAACAAGAATATAAAACTATTTGAACAATAGAATCTTCACGTTTTTTGTCAAATACAACGGACAGTTAGGGAGTTGAGTTGGAATAGCACCTTTTTTAAGTCTAGGATTTTTTAAACTTACAGTTATAGAAGTTTGGAAAGTTTTGTCAAAAGCTATTCGTAATCTATTTTGAAATTCAAATGATATGTAGTGGCAAATAAATTTTAATGTCTAACTGAAGTTGAATGATGATCTGATTTAATTTTTTTAAACTATTGCAAGTGATTTTTATTTCCAATGATAAAGTTTTACATAGCCAAATGCAATTGTATTAAAGTCCAAAATTTATTCACCACCATCAAAGATAAAACTCCCACAGACTATAGTAATTATGTCGTCTATAAAGTACCTTATGTGGGATGTCAAAGTTGTTACATGGGTCAAATGTCACAATGGCTTAAGCACCGAATAAGCCAACTTGGAACGGATTGTAGATTGGGCAAAAGATCTTCTGCTTTGGCCAATCACGCAGAAGAAAAAGATCACCTATTTGCAATTGCAAAAACCGACTTTTCCTTGAAATGTACCACATTCAAAAATACAGCAAAATTCATTCTAAGTCCGACACAAATCAGTTAAGTTATATAAGAGCCGTGGCAATTAAATAACCGGACTGGTGCTACAAAACATTTTATTGATCAGCAATTACATTACAAAGTTTATCCCCTGCAATGTACTCTCCTTGCCGATCCCTACAACGCTCCATACGAATTTTCCACTGTCGAAAGCAGCGCTGGAAGTCCGTTTCTGTCAGCTTGTTGAGAACCTCCGTCGCTTTCGCTTTCGCCGCTTCCACACTGTCAAATCTTGTCCCTTTAAGCTCCGATTTTACCTTAGGAAATAAAAAAAAGTCACAGGGGGCCAGTTCGGGCGAGTACGATGGGTGGTCCAACACGGTGATGCCGGATTTCGTAAAGAACGCCTTCACAGACAAGGCGGAATGGGCTGGCGCATTGTCTTGGTGGAGCATCTAGGATTTGCTCTTCCACAAATCGGGTCTTCGTCTCTTCACTCGTTCACGAAGGGTAGTTAGAACCTCGCGTTTCACAGGAAACTTGAGGTTAACTCGTTGCTCGATCTGAATGAAAGCTCTGCATTTTTTCGACGCGACGCTAGCGTAAGGACTTGAACGGACGATTGCTACAGTGAGACTGAGCGACGTACAACCGTGCCCATCAAGCTCAGAGTGGGGGAAGCATCTACAAGCACAGACATGTTCAAATCTGCCGTGGCGCGCTCGCTGTTTGTCGATAGTAGCACCAGTCCGGTTATTTAATTGCCACACCTCGTATACTGTAATATTTTACAACATAACGAAGAGTAATTTAATTTTTTGGAAAGTGCCTGTATATCTACATATTTTCATATCAGCTGTAATTCTTTCCCGCCTAGTGTGTTTTTTCAATCAATTTTTGCAAGTTGTCGACGTTCAATTCTTACATTATAAATTGTTGCTTAAGGGTTTATACTTTAACATTTTGTCTAGGCTCTTCTCCTGTTAGAACTATGTTAACAATGTCACTTAAATTTTAAATTACGATATTATAATTAAAAAAAATAATATTAGTGAAGTGTTATTATTATTATTATTATCATTATTATTTACGCAATAGCCATAATATTACAATTCCAGAAGGTTGGGACATCCTGTATATTATGTATGTAAACGTATTAAATTGACGACTGCAGCTGTTGTAGCACACAAAAAAATCAATGAATAAATAAAATTGTATTCAATTCTGCTACAATTTTAACAAAAAGTAACTTGTCTTTCCTCTCTAATGTTTATTTAACATTTCTTTGTCTTCCTCGCGATTCTATCATGCGGAACGCGAGCTTTTTGCGCCTCCGCAATGATAAACAAACTCATTATCCAACTGAGCTGGCGATTAATGCCTGTTTGGCGAACCGACGGAAACCCTACCCCCTCTAACGTCCACGAACATTTTTTTCGTCGTCTCGGAGTCTCCGATCTTAAGCAGCCGCAGTCCCGACATTCTTTTATTCATGCGGTGCAGTAATTTTTCTACGCTTGCCGCAAAGCGAATGCTTTAATGTCCCATTAATTACGTAAAACGAAGAAGAGAAGGGACCCGAACTGCTGCGCCGCTGTACAGTTAGTTATACTCACCTACTAAGTTTTGTTATATCTCGCTATCTCGATCTGCCGCGCCAGGCAAGGGCTCTTTATCCAATTGGGAACGGTATATTTTTGGTTTTTTTCTTTTCTTGTCCTTTTGTGGCTATCTCGAGGTGGTTTTATACGGTATTAAATTCGTCTTCTTTTCTGTGTTAACCGAATTCTTAGATTTACTTTAGGAACAGAGAAATTAGGGTTTATACAAAATCCGATTCCAGGGTAGTCTGAAAAGTTTCAAGCAGCAAAAAATGGAAAAAGGTGTCATAAAATTCTTCGCCATTAAAAGATGAAATCAAGTAAATGGTAAAGAAAAATGTATTTGTTTCTAACTAACGAATTTCGATAAAAGAACGAACTGTATTGTTGAATCAATCATATTACGTATATTAAATCAAATATATTTTCAAATCAAACTTGAGGTTGATACGAGATCATACGTTTGAATCAAATAACGATGTAAAAAAAATATTTCTATAAATTAAAAAAATATATCTTTGCCGCCATTTAAAATTACTATTTGATTATCATTATCTAAAAACTGCACGATGGATAAACGGAGTATTGGCAACTCAATGTACTGTAGTCCAGTGACTGTTGATGAGGTATTTAGAGTAATTATCGAATTTTCTAATAATAAGTCCACCGGTCCAGACGATGTTCCTATTACTTTCATCAAGGGGGTTGCTGGAATTATCGCGCGGCCCCTGTCAACTTTATTCAATGTCTCCATTTCGACTGGAAAATTTCCAGAAATCTTAAAATCCCTTTGTTGTTCCTATATTTAAAAAAGGAGATCCTAGGGGCATTGAGAATTATAGACCCATCTCGATGTTAAGCGTATTCTCTAAATTTTTGAAAAGGTTTTTTACAAAAAATTATATCATTTTTGAATATAAACAATATATTAACCGATAGACAATTCGGCTTCCGCGAGGTCGATCCACTGAAACCGCGTGCAATGAACTAATACAGCATGTCGCTGAAAAAATCGATAGTAATGAATACGTTTTGGCACTACTGTTCGATCTAACCAGAGCATTCGATGTGGTCAATGGGAACTTCGTCCTGCGAAGCTGCATAGGATGGGTATTGGGGGTAGTCTTAATGATTGGATTATTCCTTTCTAAACAACAGGAGTATGTCTGTTAAGGTTAATAATATTTTCTCTAATAGCTTCAACCTAAATTACGGGACTCCCAGGGTAGTATACTAACGCCGTTAATTTGTTTGTTGTTTGTCAATGATCTGCCGGAACATATTTCGTTTGGTCGAGTTTTTATGTATGCAGACGACACGTCCATCGTGATTTCCGAGAAAGACCAGAATACGCTAACGCTAAAGACACTTACCACTTTGTATGATTTCTCAAAATGGTGCAAAGGGAATAATTTAATAATCAATTTCTCTAAAACTGCATGTATACAGTTTAAAAGTATGAGAGAATTGCCCTTAGTTCTTAACCTTTCGCACAATGGCCATACGATCTCGATGAAATCCGTTGTGGATTGCCTGGGCGTAAAAATTAATAGCAGCTTACAGTGGGATGACCATATTAATATGGTATGTAGTAAACTAAATAAATCCTTTTATGTTATTAATTCACTTAAAAATAATGTAGATACTAATACACTGTTGAATGTTTGCTATGCGTTCGTATACTCGGCAATTGCATATAATATCGTTATCTGGGACAAGCTACCCATTGGAATCGTATATTTATTTGTCAGAAAAGAATACTGCGTTTGATCTTTTCTCTTCCTTACAACTGCTCCTGCCCGAAACCTTTAAAACGAATAAAATCCTCACTGTCTGCTCTATTTTTTCTAATTAAAGTTATTAACTCATACACATGCTAACAGACATAACTACATCCTTTAAGGATTATCAAAATTTTATGATACACGACCCAAAAAATGATATATCCTTAAGCACACATAATCGGGGGGGCGTTCAAGAAATCTCCTATATATGCTGGTAGTCGAATATATAATTTACTCCCCCCCTGAACTTAAGACTATTGTTCCGAATAATGAATTTAAAATGAAGCTAAAAAAAATTACTCACTTCTGATTCTTCTATAATTTAAACGAATTTTTGACTTCTCTTAAATAGACTGGTAAAAAAGAATACTGTGTACTCTGTCTCCTCATCACTTCCCTAATACATTATTGTGTACACTGGCGTTTATTTACTTAAACTTCTGACTTATTCCTATCTATTGTATGTAGTGCCCGGAATGAATATTTATATTTATTTGAATCAAGAATTTTTCTTCTCTGTGTATTACTTGACAAGTTGAAAGCAGAAATTGCGAAAAACGGCCGCATTTGAAGAAATAGGAAGTTTTGTTCCATCAAGAAAATGCACCGTCTCACACTTCAGTAATCGCCGTGGCAAATATTCACGAATTGGGTTCGAATTCATGGACCACCCACCCTATGCACCAAATGTGGCCCCCAGCGACGTTTTTCTATTTCCTAGGCTCAAAGGAGGACGGAGATTTTCATCGAATGAGAAACTCATCACATTCGTAAACGCCTACTTTGTAGAACAAGATTCCAACTATTATTTAGACGGATTAAAGAGGCGGAAACATCGATGGGAAAAGTGTATAGACTTACAAGGAGCTTATGTTGAGAAATAAAACTGAATTTTTAAAACGAGATCTTGTTTCTGCTTTAGGCTGGAAACTTTTCAGACTGCCCTCGTATTTAAAAGCCTGTATTTCCGCATGAAACGCATAAGACACAAAGAAATAAGTCAAACTTTCCTAGAAGCCGAGCAACGCCATACGCTTTTGACATATAGAACGTCTCCATATCGGCAAGAGAGTGATTCCGGATGCCCGAAACGTAACTTTGTCATTTGCAGTGACCTCTGGCGGCGCATTCAAAAAACTCGCGAGACCCCACTTCAAGGCCCCGGGGAAGGGGAAACCGGAGACCCTTTTGCACCCCCACCCCACTCCCTAGAAACGAGCGTGACCCGCTTAAAATCGCTCTCGTTTCTTTTTTCTATTTCATTCTCTTCACTTACAAGGAAGGGGCCCCGCCGGGCCCTGTGGGGCCCCTTTTTAAATTTCCATTTTGATTGTGGAAATTGTTGCTCTGCCGCCTTAATTGGTTTCAAATTTATTCGGCAGAAAGTCTTTTTTTCTTTTAAAAGTTAGTAACCTTGCCTTTAAAAGAAAAAGAAAACTCTCTTCAGAGTCCGTTCCATTTTAGCAAGATTGAACCAATGCAAGCTTGCTTTTATCTCTTCCCTTAGCTTATTCTATTCGCCTTTCATATTCTGGCATTTAGTAAAAAACTTTATTCATCAAGGATGGGAGAATGTTGAGCATTACTTCTTTTTTTATGTACTTTTGCAGGCTTGCCATGGAAATACATCAAATATGAATAATACGCATGAGAAATTCGGATATTTTCGCAAGGTTGGCAAAATAGAAATCCTTGTTTAATTTGTGGTTGTAGATAAAGGAGAAAGATGAGTATAACTTGATGCGGATTATTTAATGGACGTATCATTGGTCCAAAACTTTAAAGGGACATTTCCAAACAACGTTATTTACATTTTTTACATAATTACCTTCCCGAGTTAATAGAAGATAACAAAAGCGCAGTGATTTGTGGTAGCAACAGGATGGCGCTCTGCCTCATACCTCGCGGTTCCTTGTAGAGTATTTAAGTGACGTATATCCCAATAGATGGATTTACACTAACGGTCCTATTCAATGGCCAGCTCGATCGCCAGACTTAAGCCCACTGTACTTCTTTTTGTGAGGGATTTTAAAGAAGTTATCTATTCTGCTCTGCCTACGAACTTAGGTGATTTAAAATATAAGATTTGGCGTGTATGAAAGATGATCACAGCAGCAACTTCCAGGGAATTAATTGGCCGATTTGAAGCTAATTTTATGAATTAGCAATGTATTTAATTGTGTGTGACGAAATATTATCCAAAGATCAAAGTGCTGTAGATCCCTTCCTAAGTGTATTTGCAGAGAAGATTAAACAATTAAACCTCGCACCTACTCAAATATACAATGCAAATGAATCTGCTCTGTATTGAAAAACGTTGCCTGAAAAAACGCTGGTTCGTGCTCAAGAAAAGACCGCACAGGGTCGAAAAATTAACAAAGAACGCGTTACATTTCTAGCATGTTGCAATGCTGATGATTCACAAAAATTAAAACTGTTGGTGATAGGAAACGCAAAAAATCCGAAGGCATTTAAAAATGATTTTAGATTAGGAAAGAGATCGTGTGCATTGGACACATTGGACTGTGATTACAGCTTTGATTTGGAAATTACAAGAATGCAGATACCATTTTATTGAAATATCCATAAACTTTTAATGGACCATTTCTGTGAATCAGCCTGTATCAGGAACTTTAACTTACAGCGCATTTGACGCACTTATTTCCCTAAAATTCACATTTTACAACAAACATTATCCATCTTTGTCAATCAAATTCCTCTTGTGTGAAGCAGCCTATGTATGAAATCTCATCGTTTACTTTAGAACTCCTCTCGCGCGGAAAAAAGAGAAGAAATAAACGATTTCTTCGGAAAAAAAGCGGCAAGAATATAATAATAATAATACGCATTCTGCCTCCGATAACGCGATTTATTTATTACACCAAGCGTGGCTGCGTGGGGCGAAACACGCCAGCATCCCGTAAGAAAAGCGGAGTCGATTTAAAAGAGAAAATTGATTGATCGAAACCCTTATCTCGTAGAAACGTGCCCTGACGAAGGTGTGAGGTGTAGACGTTAAGAAACGAAAGATTGTAGCTATATTATGATTAGGCCGGGCACAGAGAGCTTCGCACCAGGTTAGAAGTGAGGCTACCGCGCCCACGACGCGACGTAGGTATGCAGATGAATCGACGGGCCATCAACGAAAAATTGATTTATTAAACGTTTTCATCAAACCTTCGCAGCGCTAGTATAAATGTGTCCAACGTACGCAAGGAAAATAAACGACCGTTGGCTAATAAAGTCACCAAAATTTATCAGTGAATTTCCGAATTTGAACTATAATGGAACTAAAGTATTGTTAAAACTTGCAAAATACCTTTAATGTGCTGGAACGAAGGCGACTGTAAAAGACATAAATAGTGTACAGCATAAAAATGAGAAAAATGGCGTGCCACCTCACACTCAATTTAAGTTGGATTTACTTTTGATGTTTATTGTTTGTGGTCTACCGCTTCGCTTACTCGATAAAGAGCCGTTTCGATAGTTTTGGTGTACATACCATCCCGAGTCGTACTTACCATCACGGACAGCGCTTCGGAAAGAGCTACCAAGTACACGTATAGATATCGAAAATAGGATCAAAGCAGAATTAAAGGATTAACCGCTGTGGCTATGTCTTGATGAGACGACAGATTGTAAAAGAAAATCTATTTTGAATATTATAGCACGAGTACTGGATCCTGTTAAATCGAAATTTGCAATCTTATTAACCAGCAAAAGACTAAAAAAGTGTACTGGCGAAGCAATTACGAGCGTAGTGCTCGATACGTTACAATAATTTCTAGTCAACTGTTGATGTTTATGGTATGAGCGATGGAGCAGCAACAATGTGTAGCGTAGGCCGTTCTCTTAAAGAAAAGTCTGAGGGACTTTTACATATTACGTGTAAGGTTCATGCTTTACATCTTGCGGTACAAACCATTCGTGTTACACGGAGGCCGATGCATTAATAGCAAATACAAAAAAGTGTTTCTCAAATTTTCCAAACGAATTCGGGCATTTCATACGCTTTGACCCGGTATTCGCGAACCACCACAGTCGATTCTTACGCGTTAAGGAACATGGTTGCAAGCTTCTTATTATTCTGAACATTTCCAGGAAGTAAAATCTGTGATTTTACAATTCGACTCTGACGAAGCTACAGCTATTAAGGAGAGCCAGAAAGGATTTCTAGATACTTCTGTTGAAACAGATTTAAAAAGTACTGGCAACAATTATAAACGACTACTAGAGGCAATAGAAAAATTGCAAAATATTGGGATGTCGTTAATAGAATCAGTGGAAATCATGGATGAAGTTAATACTTCACATTGCTACACGGTATTAACGACGCAAAAAACGGTCGCGTTCGACAGTGTTTAAAAAAAAAAATTCCTATTATACGAGATTAAGACAAATATGTGGTGATGCATCTGCAGATTCATTAGCTAACTCTAAGGATTATTTTAATTGTGCCTCTGTTACTTCTATAAATGTTAAACGGTCTTTCTCGAAATATAAGATTTTTTCATCACAGCGAACAACCTTCACGGAGACAAATGTGGAAACCTGATGGTGTTTTTCAACAATCCTATCTACACTGTTAAAAAGTTACGTTTATCTATTATACTATTATTTATTGTTTCTGTATTAAGTATTAACTGATTTTTGAAGAAACTATTTTGTTTACTTTTTACGGTTATTACTAGAGTAACCAAAACTTGCGGACTCGCATAGGCGTCGGTATTACGGGTTAATATAAGAATACGAAAAATTCATAAATAAACTTACTTGCTAATTATTCAACAAAATTAGAGGCATCAGGATGAACTACTGTAAACTTGCATCATTGCATATGTTTCCACAGTTACTTCTTTAAACCTTGTGCGTCGACAAGAAAAAATATTCTTATACATAGAAAACGATCTCTCCACATCTAAGGAAGTTACATTTGCATGTAGAAACTGTTTTTCAATTTTAATTTTTTTCAAAGCATTCATTATCACTTTTCGAATATTTTCCACAGTACATTGTTGAACACGTTTGCAAGCTAACAAATATCGAGATGCTGTGTTCTCGCTAGATAAAACGCGAGCTATTACATTCACAATACTGTTTTTCTTTATATCGGTCGTCTCATCCACGGTAATCCATATTTTTTGGAACACAATCACGTTTACCACATTTTCTAGCATCTTTTCATTCGCGGCAAATGATTCTGTAATTGTGTTTGTGAGGGTAATGGGTACTTTGGAACGTATTGTCGCCAAAATGTTTTAAAAGCTGCTTTTGTCACCAACGACAACGGAAGATTACAAGAGGTAAACATAATTAACAAATGTATGAGGAATAGTGTATAAGGTATTTCAGTTCTTGCATTTCTCATATGCTTAATACCATTGACATGCCTCTGGCAATCAGTTCTGTCCAATGCAGCCAAACGAACATTGCATATTTAGCAAAAAACTGCACTACCGTCATATTTTAAATGGGGAATTAGCAGCAAATCTATTACGAGGCATTGTTTTCTTAGGTATGTAAATATTAGTTCTATATGAAACGATACACTAATTATGTACTTGGTATAATACTACAACACACATAAAACACCAGCTATATTTTCGAAAGCGACACGTAAGTACATAACCTTGACCGTTCGACTAATCTCTGCAACAGCTCAACCGGTACTAAAACGAAATCTCTCTCAGCGCGGTTTAACATGATTCATATTCAAGGTCGACACTACATGCCTGCTTCTCTACCGGTTTAGTTTATTTATGAATTTTTCGTATTCTTATATTAACCCGTAATACCGACGCCTATGCGAGTCGGCAAGTTTAGGTTACTCTAGTTATTACATTACAAATATAACAAAAGTCAAAAAGATGGGGGGTGCAATTTAAACAAATTGGTTTGGGAGAGGATTCTTAGAGGGTAGTTTACTAGAGGTAAATTTAAAAAGTATATCTTTTAGGGTTCTGCAAACCATTTTCGTCGACACCTTGCTCGATCTTATATCTCTACAGCTCTCCATGCAATTAAAACTTTAAAACTGCACTACATTTAAAATAAACGTTTTCTAAATATTATTTTTGTATTATTTTAAGCTATTGTAACATTAAAAATTGTTAAGATAATGTGTGTGTAGTTGGCTGTGGTTAATATCTAAGTTGTCGTTAATGGATGAGCGAAGAGACGCAAAGAGGATCGAGGCTCTTCAGCTCGATTTGTGTTTAAGAGATGACGTATTTAACTATGTGTTTTATTTTGAAAGCAATTTCAAGTGTAACGATGTTTAGATTCAAATTCAATTCCAAGTTTGAATCAAGTTCGATCCTTTGAAAAAATCGGCGTTTGTTAAATGACGCGCTAGTATAGGGAGAGCGCGTAAACGTCATAATTCCTCTTCTGTCAATAATTCATCATTCATGAAAGTTATTTATTTCAATTTACTTGTTTAAACTGTCGAAAGAATGTCTAGTTCTTACTACCAAATCTAATACGAAAAAGATATCTTCTAAATGGTAACAAATTCAAGTATTTTTTGATATGACAATATTAAGAGCATTTATGGTTTTCTGCATCTTTAAAATTTGTTTTTTAACCATTTAATTTCTTTTATGTTTCGCAACAATAAATATTCTTTCTCCAAATCCTTTATAAATGTTATTAATAAGTAAGGTAAGGGAACAATTACAAAATAGAGCGTTGTCGTTAATGAAGTTACTGCAAATAGTCTGCTACGCACTATAGATGACGCAGAAAATATTCGCGTTTTAAAAAAGTTGGAGAGTGTGTTAGAGAAATATTCCAATTTTATCACATTACAACAAATTTGTAATGGTACTTCGACTAATCCATTAATTGAGTTCAAAGATTATTTTAATCATACATGTGTTACATCGGTAGATGTCGAACGATCTTTCTCCAAATATAAACACATTTTTTCACCAGTGCGAACACGGTTCCACGAGACAACTATTGAAACATATCTACCAATTTTTTACGATTCTTATCCACTGGATTATAATACTGATGATGGTGCTTCTACTTCTCATGTTCAGTAATTCCAATGCAATCCGCCAGCCTACTTGATTACGCTGCTTAAGAGGGTAAGTATTTCACAGCCTTGCAAATATTATAATTCTTGATTAGTTTTTCTATTATTATTCGCTTTATTACTTCTTTTTCGGTATTATAAATATTGAAGAAACCGCACGCATATGGCGCGACGAACGATTATATTACTCTATTAATAAGTAAAGATATAAAACTTTCGACCTTTCAAAAATTAGTGCAAACATATAAGGTACCTTCCAATGTACTGCTTCAAATAATGACCGTGTAAATATTAAAATTGTTTCCATAATACTTAAATAAAGACAATCACATAACTACATAGAATGATAATGGAAACTAGATGAACGGAAAATTACATTAATTACCAAATTACGCTTTACTTCCGGTTGAAAACGGAACGAATTCGCCAGCTGATAAAATCTAACCCGCTGCCAAATTCGAACAATTAAATTTAATTTTCACATATACTCCCGTCCTTGTTCGAAATTAACGCGAATCAACCGAGAAGAAGGGTGGCTATAAGAGATAGGTGCCCAGCACGGGGCTGGAGGGAGGCTGATTACCGAGCATAAAACGTCCGAAACTGTAGAACATCTTCGGATATAAAACGGAATGGAATGGTGGGTGCTAGGTCACAGGATTTGATGATTGGCTGATGTGGAAACTTCGGACAGCTTTCAGCTGCGGCCAATTACATTGAACGATCAACGATCGCTGTTTAGGTGGTGGAGGTAATGAGAAAGTATCTTCCTTATCGCTACTCTGCACTCTCAGTTTCATGCTCCATAATGCGTTTATGTTTGGAGGTGCGTGTCGTATGGAGTTCCAAGATTATCGTCCACATAAATTGAGAAATAAATCTGTATAGTTAATTAATGTATGTTGGCTTCCGTCGGTGAAATGTGAAATAGCAAACAAATCACGGATTTTCTGCATAATTAATTAATAATATTTTTATTTCAAGACAATTAAAACTGTAGAATATAAGAAAATAATTTTCTTGAAATTTTATTTGGTTTAAATAAATATTTTCTTAGAGTTAGGAAATCAAGAAAATCTAAGACAGAAAAATGTTTCTTCCAAGTAAATCAAATAATTTTAAGTCAAGAAAATATTCATATTAAAGGTAGGAACGAAAAAATTGTCCAGATTTCACAAAGTTCTACGAGGATTGCCTTTTATATTTAGGGAATAGAAAACAAAAAAAGAAATTAATCATCGCAAATGGCTTAAACACAATATATATATTCTGAGATATATTTACTGTGTTTAATTGTATGTACAGTTCTTCTAGAAAGAGATGAGATATTAACAAATAGAATATTAGAACGATGAAAACAAAACGGAATTTTTAAGCCACACAGTTTATAATACTAATCAGCTGTCAAAACGCCGGAAATAACACAGATGTCATTGGAACTGAGTAAATATAAACGTTCATTGTACTTCTTTGTCTAACACATTGTCATAAATTGTAGAATTATTGAAACATACTGGTAGTCTTGTCTTGGTAGTCTTTGTCTAACATACAGCATTTTGATGCGACGAATATGTAGTATTTGTTTCTGCTAGAGTCCGTTTACTTTCGGAAGACACCAGCGCAAAGACGCATTTTAAGATTAGAAAGAGAAGTTGGTGCTAACCGAAAGAAATAGCTATGTATTTCTTACCTACAGTAAGACCAAAAACATTTACCCATTTCGGCGTCAGTTGTTGATGTGTTGTCGTTGAATTCGTTTCGTGCTCTCTACTTTTAATATTGTTATTGGCGTACTATTTATTAAAAAATCAGTTTTTCTCAAAACTATTTTGAATTAGGGGTAACATTCTACTGTAATCGAACATCGCTAAGAAGAGACAAGT
The DNA here is from genome assembly GCA_029618875.2 of Dynastes tityus. Classification (NCBI taxonomy): domain Eukaryota; kingdom Metazoa; phylum Arthropoda; class Insecta; order Coleoptera; family Scarabaeidae; genus Dynastes; species Dynastes tityus. The sequence goes on along the minus strand of JAROYD020000033.1, from coordinate 547,748 downwards.
TTTGCATGAGCAATCACGAAACATTGTTTTTAATGTCTACAACTATTTTAAAAAATATAAGACCGAAGGTATGATAATATTTTTTAAGTATTTTTAATACTATTTTTAATATTCATATCAGTGAAGTATTATGTTTGTTTACAGGTAACATTTTAGATATTGTTAGTGAAGCTACGGGAATATCTAAAAGTACTGTTGTCAGAATTATTCGAAAGAGTAATTCTGTTGAAGCAGAGCAAAATGGCAGTTCTTCAAAAGACAATGTTGAAAGACATTCACCAAAATCTACTGTGGATAATGCTGGGAAGCAGTTTTACGTCAGGTTATTCACAATTTTCACATAACTGACAAACAGAGGCCTACATTAAATGCTTTATATAATAAAATACAGTCAGATGATACCATTGGTTTTGTAGGCAAGCGTAGCTCTTTAAGAAAGTTAATATTAAAATTAGGATTTAGGTAAGTACTAATACTCAAATTTATTATTATTTTAGTAGTTAATATATTTATCAAATAGCAGGTGGAAAAAGACTACTGATAACCGAAAGCTTTTGATGGAAAGATCAAATATACGTGAGCTAAGATCCTCATATATCCGAAATGTTACAAATTATCGGTTACAAGGTCAACCAATCGTGTATACAAGTGAAGCAAAATAAATTTTTATTTGATGTTGAAAAACTAAAGTATTGTATTTTAGACGAAACATACCTCCATGCCAGTCACACAACTCCATATGAATGGGTTGATAACTCTAACAATGGACTTAAGTGCCCTATATCAAAAGGGAAACGTTTAATAATTGTACATGCAGGTATATTAGTAAAATTTCTTCTAAAATTTTTAGCATGTACTGTATACTTATTGTTTTAGGTAGTGAACATGGATTTATTGATAATGCCTTGTTGATCTATAAGTCCGGCCAAAAAAGTGGAGATTATCATGACGATATGAACTTCATAAATTATAAAAGGTGGTTAGAAAAACAGTTGATTCCAAATTTGCCACCTAAATCTGTTGTTGTGATGGATAATGCAAGCTACCACAACGTTCTCTCAGTTAAACATCCAACTACTAACAGCAACAAACCAGAAATGATAAAATGGCTAAGTGAACGTGGCATCATATTTAATGAAATTTTGACAAAAGTTAAATTGTATAGATTAGTACATATGCATAAGCCAAGTTACAAGAATTACACTATAGATTCTATATTTGCAATAGATGGACATACAGTGTTGAGATTGCCCCCATATCATCCAGAACTCAACCCTATTGAAAAGATATGGGCAATTTTAAAAAGGGGAGAGTAGCATATAAAAATATAACTTTTAAATAAATGATGTCGAGGAACTCGTTAAAGAAGAATTTGGAAAAATCACAAAAGATGAATGGTCACGTGTTTGTCGGCATGCTGTGAATATTGAGGAAAATTATATACAAAAAGAACACATAATGGATAAGCTTACCGATGAGCTTATTATAAACCTTGATGATGACAGTGACAGCGATTTTGATTTTCTTCTGATGATGATTAAATTAAGATTATATTTGATATAGTTAATTTAAATATGTATATATTATCTTTAAATGTATAATAAATAAAGGTGTAGTTACATTCCGATTACTCTTTTTTATTAAGTAACAATATTAATTATTATAAACAGACCAAACATTTCTCACCTATTTTTTTAGCACTGAATATTCCTACTTTTCTTTTTAAAAAAATTATTTAATACATAAAGTGAAATGAAAAAAAATTAAAAAAATACATTAATATCACATAAGTAAGATTTATGCTATTACTAAATACTATAAATTATAAAACTGTTAATACTATCAGAATCTAAATTTGTTTTGTATAAAAAATTACAATTATATACAATTTAATAAAGTTTAACCTTTTCGTATACTTTTAAAAAGCGCGCGTATTCTGGTCAACATATTTAAGAGGGTTAATACATAGCTGACAATTTTCGCGCAGCTTGGGTGTCTTCCGAAAGTAAACCCGTCTAGTACTGTTAAATAATGACGTGAGTGCAAAGATCCGCTGGAACGATATTAGCATTCAAGTGTGTAATACAGCAGAAGCGAAATTAAATACATTTAGAGGAATAATTATTAGTTGATGGTAACGATAACAATCGTAATATGAAAGAGAGAAACAAACTCCAAGGAACCTAAATGCGTATAGAAATACGAGATTCCATACTTCAAAACTCCAATTTAACCCGTCCAATATCGGGGAACTGTTACAGCGTTATTATTATTGCAACAACTCCGAAACGCTCAGCGCATTATTCAAGACGACATAATCGTAGTTATCTCCGCCCGAGGGCGCTTAATGATGCGTTTAGTGACCGGAGGATTGCCGAAGCTCCGTTCTCCTTGTCTTACCGAAGAAATATCCCGACTCTAATACATAGTAATATCCTCTTGAAGCTGTGCATTCCTTCCGAGCGTACCGGTCGTATATCATCGGAATGGCTTATTTAAATTGTGATTTCGCGTTTTGCTGTCCGCTCTGGTAAACAACATTAAAGCTTTTCTTCGAGTAGGGGAATATATCTGAGCAAAAAGAAAATGGAAAATATTTGTCTTGCTAGTGGAAAAATAACATAAAAAAAGAGATCGAGTTGTGAGGGTCGATTTTTATATGGTAGATTTTCAACGAAGCCCGTTTCATCCTGTGATGGATTTGGTAACGTCCATAGGTCTTAAAAAAGGATAGACAAACTGGGTAACATCTGTTAAATATTTGAATCATTAGATGTGTTTCCACAGCTGTTTCAGTCAAGTGAGTACAACGTACGGAATAAATGTTTTTTAATGCCGAAAACGACCGTTCGTCATTTAGCGATGTTATATTTAAAATAATCTTTGAAACAACTTAATGCATCTTCACACGCACCTTCACAAATTTGTCTTAATATAAGAAAATCGGAGTCTTTTTCTAAAACACTTTCAAATTTTCGTATTACACGCCAATTTGTTACGCCTTCTACAGCGCATAACTGTGCGCGAACATCATTCACAATTTGAACAGAACCCACTAGCGACATCGAAACATTTTGTAATTTTTCTATTCCCTCCGCTAGTCCGAAGTAATTGTTGTGAATAGTTTGTAAATCTCTTTTAACCTATCTTGAAATATTTCCGGCTTTTCTTGATTGCTGCAGCTTCTGTCGGATTGAATTTACTTGATCAAAATATTTGTTGTAGTAAAACGCAGCCTGCAACCATGTTCTCCAACGTGTAACAATCGGCTGTGGTGGTTCAGGTAAATCAGGACACAGTTTGTGAAATAGTAGGGGACTTTAGAAACACTACCTTTGTACTACCAATCAATGCATTTACTAGTGGAAAACATGTAGGAATCGTTTGTATCGCAAAATTTAGAGTATGGATTTTACACGTTACATGTAAGAAGTCACCACTGTGTTCTTTAAGAGATCGGCCCAAAGAACGCATGTTTGCGACACCATCACTCATAAACATTAAGAGTTGCTTAGTTGAAACTTCAATTTGTTCAATGAGTTCAACACCACCTTTCAAATCTCATCGGCAGTACAATTTATAACTCTTTTAGAAGCAAGTGAGAAGGAGGATGACGGTCGATGTGGTTCCATTGTACGTACCATTACATTAACCACAGAATGTTTTTAACGATCTGTTGTTTCGTCCACACACAACCACAGTTTTTTATCTTTCAATTCCGTTTTCATTTTTTTTTCTATATGTTCACAAGCAAATGGCACTACATTTCATATCCATGTCCGACTAGGTAATTTACAGTCCGCATATTTATTCCAGAAGGAGACAAATGCTTCTTTGTCTAGTAAACGAAACGCTAGATTACATAAAATAAGAGTAACACATAAATCAAATGTAAATTTTTCTTTGTCTCGTATGCCACTTTTTGCAGTAGAATGCTGTTTGATTTCGATATGACGTTGACAATGGCTTCTGGACCAACACATTAAAGGGATTTTACAAATTAGACATTGAATTTTAGCGCCATCAAAAATTAAGTCCGGCATGTCCACTCTAAAGTTTTTAACTGTGTCTGCCATTGGTCGTTTTCGCGACCTACCTGCGACATTTTTAAAGCAAACATAAGCGTACAATTACGAAATAAGTTACGACAGCCTACATATGAAAAGAACTACTCGCATACAGCATCCATTTGACTGTTACCTTACCGCTGTTTGCCCAGACTATTAATATCTGTGAAGCTATGGGAAATTTATTGTTTTTTTTATATTTTTTTTTTATTTATTAAATGTATTAAAAATACTTTTGATAACTTTTTAACTATGTTACTAATAAAAATGTAGCGTCCTAATTTTCCTCAGCTACGTAAATTTTCCCGGTGACAACTTCCCAACTGTTTTCAAATATGTATAAATATTTTTATTTGCTAAAAAATATGAAAATTACGTTAAATTTTTACACTTTTAACCTTTACGTAAAAAGCCGTAAAAAACCACTAGGCTATATCCAATAACAAAAAAAGAGGTTTGGTGACATAGCAAAAATTTGTCATTTAAATTGCTTAAACCATTAATTAGGGTTATTGTCGTATAGGAAATAAAAAAAAAACACGGGAATGGACAGGTGAAAAAAAAGAACTAGCACTTATTTGGATGGTTTTTTAAAACTCGTCCAAATTTAAATTTTGCCAGCCTGTCATCGCATTTAGTTAGATTGTGTTAGGTTTGCCCTTGTCACGCTAAATTGATGCTTGTAATTTATTAATCACAAAAAAATGTTACCGTCAGTAAAGTAGGAAGATATTTTCGACTGCTTTGCACATCCCAAAAAGTTGAGGTTGCATGTTTAACAAGTGGGAAAAAGTATTTTTACACGTTGTACAAAAAAAAAAAGGGGGTTTATATTTTTGTAGAAACAGTACTATCAGAGATTAAAGAAAATATTGTTGTAATGAAATTAATTTATGTACAACGTTGCTAAGAAAATAGACGGGGATTAAAAAATACACTATATATTTAAAGATATTTATTTATCACGTTGGAAAGTATTTTATTTTGACAGCTTAATTGCATTTAATTCCCTTTTATTACGAGACGAAGCTGTGTTGATAACTTTTCCCCCCAGCTTCCCAGTTGGTTTTCCTTCTTTGTCTTACATATTCAGGGAAAAAGTATTTTCGTTCAAAAAGAAAATGTCCAGCAAACAACTTTCAACGTGAGAAACGAAATTCGCTAACTGGGAAATTTTAATTTACTTTTTATTTTCATGCGGAAGGTATTTTCAATGGATTTTAAAGTCATCCTGGGTGTTATTTGATTTAAATCAGATGGTAAACTGGGCATCTGAATTGAAAAAAAAAAGGAGATGGGATAAACAAGTTTCGACAACAAAACTTGTTTTCAAAATTCCTGGGTAAGATATGAAAGTTTTAAGTTAATATGAAACTATTTCACGAAAAACCCAAAAAATTCACTAACAAGGGAAATCTCGAACCCGAAAATTAAAAAATTTTAAACTTTGTGAACAAGTAGTCCACGCCCAAGGATGTTCGAAAGTATTTTCCTTTTCACCCAATCTCGTTTTAAAGGTGAAATTACCCCTGAAAGAATAGATTTTCGACTTTCTTAAAAAACTCACAATGGCTGGAAAAAATACATCACAACTATACCGATTGGTAAAATGCGAAAATTTCCATATTGCTATCCCCTCCCCGCTCTCAAGCGGAGAAGTTAGCGGGAGTAGATGGCTCAAGGTTACCGATGTGGTTAGTTACGGGGAGACTGCATGATGTGCGGATGATCTTAGTAAAATTTCTGGAGTATTTATTTTCCTTTTTTTTTATTTCATCAGAATCTGTTTTTTTTTTCGTCTTTAGAAATTCTTTTTAAATTTCGTCTAAACTTCGTAAAACAACAAAAAAAATAGGGAAACCTCATTTCCAGGCGACCTTGGCTTAAAATTATTACGTGCGCTTTTCGCACAGTAGGTCTACATCCCGATATTGTTCGAAGTGTACTAGCACGCCCCGCATCAATTCTCGGATTTCACTCAGTTCTCACGCTCTCTGATAAAATTTTCCCTGAAAATCGTCTTTCTAGCTTCCCTAAGTAGTTTTTAAAGTAGCTTTCCCATTTTTGTTGACTTATTGGTGATATAATACCCTTTTTTCCCGTCTTGTCGCAATGACTTTACAATCCCCCAGTTTTCCCTCTTTGTCTTCCACCGAGGCATGTATTTATCCTATTGCAATTTTCTTCCCATGGTTCGTTCTTCTTTTGTGATCATCCTTCTGACTTTTGCTTGTTCTTCCTTATATTTCAATTTATCATCGATTTTTTTAGTGTTCATACTGGATATATTTAGATTTTTTTTTCTTGAATAGGGCCCTCTATATCTCCATCCCACCACCAGGGTTTTTGGTCTTTTGTGATATAGTCCCCAAAACCCCTTTTTGCTCCCGGGGGACAGATTTTTTTATATAGGCATAACGTTTCGATGTTATTGAAGACCCCCTTTTCTAGTTTAAGATTCAGTCTTCTTTAAAATTCCACACTTTCTTGATCTAAACTGCAAAGGGTTATACTTCTTGTCTGTTGTTTTCTCTCTATCGTTTTTTCCCAAACAATTTTCCTGTCTTTCTTCCTGGGAAAGCAATTTATGTTTTTAAAAATTTATGGTCGCTACCCCCGTTGCTCCTCTTCGCACTCGTACTAAATTTACAAAATAAAAGTTGAACTTGCAAAATAGAAGTTGAAAAAAATCGCAAGATAATTTTAAGATTTGTCAAAAAAGATGATTGTTATAATTTTATATCTTTTTTTTTAGCTTAGAAGTCTTAAAATTTGTACGGACGGATAAGGGTTCGTCACAGTGTTATGATTAAAGCGTGACAAACGGTTTCACCCCCCAGAAGCGCCGTGAAAGGAGCTGTGTTTACTATGATATACAAGGAATCAGTGGGCGTTCGGTTATTATCGGTTGATCGGTGTGCTGTACTATTTATAATGTTCGAGAAACTAGTGGAACCGCCCGGGGGCGTGCCGCGCAAAAGTAGACACAGTATTAATAAAAAAATAATAGATTGTTCCCTTTTGTTGACGTATGGGGTACCACTGCTAATGTGTGGCTGCCATGGTACGCCGCGTAGTACTGCAACATAAGCAATTCTATTGTCGATTCAATCGGGCCCTCGACGACGGTCTGAAAACGTTCTCTATACTTTGAAATGATCTTCACATCTAATGAAGTTTGAATTCCCAAATATTATCGAACCCCTTTTCTAAATCCGGATTTTTATTTAAAACTGCACGAAATTTTTGCCACTCTAGTCCTAAGGATCCGTCAAGCTTTCAGAGCGGCTCCAAATTGTTGATGTTATTTAACGAGTCTTTAGATAAGGAGTATTCTCTAACGCGAAATAGTTTGTGTCACTACGCAATAGTTTTGGAAATGTCATCTATTTTTTTGAACTCCGAATGGAAAAACGACTCTCGCAAACCCTTTAGGAGAATTAAGTTTGAAAATGGCATCTTTCCGGGGAATAATTTTTGCGATAGTAAGATACTGCCCGATGCATTTTCCCATCGCATCAATACAGGCTGGGGTGGAATTTGGGATACAATTGTTTGAATACGCGGATATGTTTGGGAGATTTCACAAACACTTTTTTGGTAGATGATATTAAATCATTTCCCCTAGGATATTTGCTTGAATTGTTTCTCAGAGATGACATGGTGTATGAGGCATGTTGTGTGAAGAAGAGTCTGAAGGCATACTTTTAACATTCCATTCCCGTGCTCAACATGAAAAAAAGTCATACAATAAATTGCCAGTGCGGAATATTGTTTCTTAAATGGAATACGTGACGTTTACTTTTAATATGACTTCTACATTCAAATGTCGTGCGACGCAACCCCATACCGCAAAATTTGCAATGAATATGCGAACTTTTAAATTTTAAACAAGGGGAAACCCCAAAAATATTTCTTCACATGCGATGCAAAGGTACACCAGGCTTGCGTCTCATGTTTTCAAAACCACAATGAGAATCCGATAAATAACCCAACCCCAATATCTACCGCATTACTAAACTCTGATCCACATCGTACATACCCCCCCCCCCCCCTACAGGCGTCTCTGGCAACCCTTTGTACACTTTATTTGATGGGTGAATATAACATTCAATCAGATATCATGTTTAAAATTTTATTGGCTAGTTATCGATTTCGACATAATGTCATCGAGCTATATTCATTAATATAGGATAAAAATGTTAAGCTTAAAGGAAATCATCAAATGTATTATGATTGAAACGTAATGTTTAAGAAAATTATTCAAAATGTTTTTTTTGGAAAAGCAAAAAAAAAAAAGTGAAGGTAATGAGACAAAAAGCCAACCGATATGATTATGCCGACTTTGTTGGTCGTGAACTTGAGTTCATCACTTATTCATAGTTAGAAGTACAAGAAAGAAATGAAAGATGAGAGAATGAGCAACGCAGCAAAATTTACCCTTCAATAAATTCGTTTGGAAAACGAGAACAAGATAAAAGGGAAACTATTACGTACGGCTAATCCACGCTACTCTAACTGCATTACTGGACAAAAAGAAAGAAGAAACAAGAATGAGCAAGAGTTGAAATGATAAGTTCTGCGCGCAATGCACTTCAAAATAAAACCCTTTATACCAGACGCCGCTCCCACGCTGATGCTTTTAACGTTCCTACGGCTAGTATCAAAGAAACTAACTACCATTCTCGAGTGCCGCTAGTTAAAAATTTTTTTAATTAGTACAAACCGTTCTTCATACACTACCGCTCATAAGTATTTGGGCACCTCAAATTTCAAGGTAAATCATTAAATATTTAATTGAAATATTAAAAATTTTATTTGGTATTTAAATATACACAAATACACAACTTTAACAATTAAAATTATTTATTTAGAAATTTTAGATTCGGGGTGAGACTCCTTTTCCTTCAATGATTCCCTGGTAATCGGGGGTCCTTGCAATTAATTTTAACATTGTTTCCGGATTATTCAGTCAATGCTGCCTGCAGTTTATTCCATGTCATCTACGGAAGTTGGAGCAGCTTTTTTTTATTCCCGATCGAGTTTTTCCCACAATAACTCGTGAGATTCAATCCGGGGTTTGGGGGACCCAAATTTTGATTTTTGTGTCCCTTCCTCTTAATTATTCTAAATATTGCTTGCATGATTTTGAAGTTGTTTTGGGGCTTGTCTTGTTGGAATATAAAATTCTGACGCAAAATTCTTACCCAAGGGGGGTTGAATTTTCCCTAAGATCGATTTCGCTTGTGAAACCCCAAATTTCAATGTCTTCAGCTGATGTTGTTGCCCTTGGTCATCACTTCGTACTTTATTTAAAAAATACATTTATGTATTTTTTATGTTATAATCAACAATAGGGATTTAAATGTAAATTTTTTAGCAATTTTAATTTCTTATGCCTATTTATCTGAGCTACTATCAGAGCACGCGTTTCAAAACCCAATTTCTTTCCTTTTCGGGATGTTTTAAAATTTTTAAACGAAATTATAAACACCTTCGTTAAGAGATGTTGTCGTTAACGTGGAACGATAACATGATTTATGATTCATAGTAAAATTACCAACTGTTACATTTTTCCCGAAATTTTGGGGAAATACGCTCTTTGTTTGCTACTACCTACGCTTTTTTGACCCTCATACAGATAAAAGAATGCATTTCTAAATCTTTCTTTGTATACAAAAATTTTAAATCCCAAGGGGACCCGGATTAGAGCGGCGGTGTACGTCTACATGCTCGTTTGTTATATACCCAGGTTGTAGCGTCACGGGATGGCCAAAAAGCGAAAAATATAATTAGAAAAAAATTTTAAGGAAATAAAACAAATTCCCTTTTTGCCAAAAATCCAACATGAAATAGAAACGATATAATCCGTGTAAATGTTACTGACAGCGACAATACCGTGACTGCCCTGATGATTAGAGTTTGCTAAAAAGATGGTACCTGATGGCAGTAGCGGCGGGAGCGGCGTGGGTAAGGGTAGTTTTTAACTGTAGTCGATCTCGACAATACCCGGGGAAAAGGGTTTAAAGCGACATTACGTTCTACGTTCACACCAAATAAATACGGGAGAGGACGCCCAAAGGGTGTAAGTTCCTTGAATAGAATAAATATCCCCATTTCCCGGGTTGAATATAGAACCGCATATTTATTGCCTTGAAAAGCGAATTTCTAAGTCGCGATAGGTTTGAATTTGAAAACAT